>JAJHUR010075656.1:0-16735 GCA_027495735.1 Lutjanus campechanus | reverse complement strand
CAAATTTAAACTTCAGACAGTGTTGCAGTCCAGTGATTGTATTCTCACAGGCACAAGTTGTCATCTCTCATTTTTGATTGGTTGCCTTTAAAGAGGCGGGTCTTCATCAGTTATGACGAAGATGCCAGGAGCATGAGTAGAGGAAGAAGAGACAAGAATGGACTGGCAGAAAATGACCGCCTTCTGGAAATAAATTTTGTAAAAACAAGAAATAAAAGGTCAAGTAGGAGCCATTCTGAGACAGTTATCCTAGTGCTGTGCAAGCCCTTAAAAAAAACATCTGGACTCTCTTGTCACTGTATGTGCATATCTTCAAAACACCCACATCAACATCCGACCTCTGTTTTGTAGTTGTATGTTTGGAGTGCTGAGTGTTCTCCTTGAGTGACAAAACCATTTCATGCAGACTGGAGAGCATTCATTTATGCAGACTCTTGACTGATGTCAGCTGGACTGACAGGGGATGAATGCAAAGAAAAGCTGGGGGCATCATACCCAGCAGCACCGAGGTGCCGGCACATCAAAGAGTGAAGCGAGGCTTTTTGATACAGAGGGGAGGATAGCAGGACAAGCTTCAGCCCTGACAGTTCACCACAGTGTGCTTTTGTAGATTACTGTTTGGTCTTTCCCAGGCGAGCGCCGCACAGAAGGTAAGCAGCAGACAAGCTGACAGAACACACATCAGGGTATCTCTCCACGTTAGCTGGAAGAACAGCAGAAGTCAAAACAAAAGTTGTGTCAGATGTTTGCGGGGCCTGTAACTCAGGGTCAGTGCACAGCAGATAGAAGCACTTACACTGTTAAGCTTTGATGATGCGATCAGCTTCCCGGTGGGTTCTTTCTGCTGAAAACTTTATCAAAGTATCATGTAAAATAAAGCCACACAGCATAATATGCAGAAAAAAAGTGGTGAAATTCACATTCGCAGCCCTGCTCTGCTCCCACACGTTCTCTCTCCATAACCTTTAAGTCCTCCATGTCTGTTATAAAGGACAAAATACAGACCTTGGGTAAAATAATGCCATATTTTTCTGTATATTATAGAGTGGATGTGAGCGCTGCCTGGTATTCAAAACATTCATCAGCTCATGTTTTATCCTTGCTGATGGAGCACAAGCTGATGAATGTTTTCAATGCTCATTACACAAGTATTTAGGGTGATGTCTCACAGCTGTGAAAAATTCGTGGAATATTTTCTGCCAATTATGCAGTTTGAAATTTTTATCTTTAGCCTCATTATGTTCCTTAACACAGATACGTGGCCGTGTCTCCTGGATAATTTACTTCATTAGGGTTAAGTTACTGCTACCAGTTATACATATTTATACTTGATATATGAGAAATCATGTTTATCATGTTTATTTTTCCATCAGTCTGTTATATGAATACCACTAAAGTCTTTATGGCTACTGTATAACAAAGGCTTCAGCCAGATGCATGTAATTTAAAGCTTTTTTTGTAATCAATAAATCTGAATTATTTCCAACATTGTATAGTGTATCTTATACAATGTTAATGTTCCCATGAAACAGCTAGCGGAGTGCTTATTGGTTATGTGTTCGCTGTAAAACAGGAGGGACTTATCACAGACACTGACTGGTGTTTACAGTAGCCAATAGCGCTGTGCATAACGTCCCCCACCACCCATCTCGTGTAACGCAGCTAAAGCGGTCCATGAATGCACTGCGAGGAGGGAGAGCAGTCCTATTAACTGATTCCTCCTGAACTGAGAGGTCCAAACGAACACGGCTAGACTCAGACCAAAACAGCCTCGGAGAAGGCCAGTTTGACAACAACAAATACGCTAAAACCATCTGTCCATCACGAAACTTTGTAATTAAATAACCAAGAGTTGAAGCTGAGCAGCCGGAGGCTATCACAGGGGAAAACAGAAAATATTTTCCCCATAAAATATGATCCAGTTTCAACCCACATCGGTGAATAGAGTTAGAAAGTTGTTTTTGTACAGTGAGGCCCGTTCCCCAGAAACAGTCCAGTCCACTTTTCATTGGACCCAAGAAACTCTGCAATACCATGAAAAATACTGGTTCATAGCACAACATGCATGTAATAAAAACACAGAGATTCTGACTGCATGGGAACTTAAAAATGAAGTTAAGAAGTCAACATTGACTCTTGACTCAACGCCATTCTCCTGCTCTTTGACACAACTCCACCTTGTCCATATGTGGATATCTTACTCTTTATACCAACGGCACATCAAACCATAATGCTCAAGAGGAGCCTACAGAAATGATGCAACAGGGATCCTTAAAGTGTCAGAGTCTGATGCACAGGGGCACTGACCATGCAGTCGTATTTGACGCACTGGGAGTGAGAAAGAGCTGCGCAGGACTGTGCAGTCTGTTTGTCTATGGGAGAATGTGCTTTGATGTGCATTTACTGTATTTCTATAGTCTGATTACAAACAGTCGCCTGCTAGTTGTCGAAAGAAATGCAGCGAAGACGAATCAATCCCGCAGCACTGGGCATGAGCTAAAGCAAGGACAGTGGCCTTGACTATGACTAATGGCTACACCACAACAACGATGCTTTGTAGCAGCTAATCATCAACCTGCAGCATGTAACATTTTAATCCTGTGTTCTGGAGCGGTCTGCCATTCAAACCAAAAAACTCAGCGACTGCTCCCTGTGGATCAGCCTCACCAGCCCGCTCACTGGGCTCAAGAGGGACATTGTGTGTGGCACCATCTGCTTCACTACTCAGAGGTACATTAGTGGAGATTTCGCAGCAAGAATAGTTTTTTTTTTATACTAGTTTTTTTTTAGACTTGTTGATGCTGTTAAAGCTGCACTAATCAATATGTTTATAATAATGTCTCTTGAACTGACAAACCCAGAGATAATTATTGTCTGACTCTGTACCTGACAGACCTATAACCCCTAGCTTCGGAATGTTGTAGCATCTTTTATGTTTTGGTTTTACAGCCCACAACTTTACTGTCTTGCTTCAGTTTCACCATTTTTATCCGTCTCATTTCCCACAACTGGTAGATAAAAGTGCCCCCTAGGGTGCCCTTCTAGTGGACATGTGAAAAATTATTAAATAGTTAGTTTTAGTAGTTATTGTACACATTTTAAGTAACTTTATACAAACTATTTGAACTATTGGGGAGGGGATTACAACCATGCATCACAACTTTTCTGCATGCTGGTGCCCTTTTTATTTTTTAGCCCCTGCACCGCAGAAAGTCTGACTCTGCCACTGTGGCCATGAATCGACCAGCAGTTCCCTGCATGAAAAGTAGACAATTAGATTAAGAAGACTCGTAGTCATATTTTCATGTTCAAATTGAAATTTGTACGGGCAAAAGCAAACTGTTTTCTCATGCATGTGCAACATTCTGCACAACAAGGCAATTCTTTTCGACGAAGAGTGCGGCTGAATGTGAACTGTCATGATTTCAGGTCAAATTTCAGATAAGTTCATCCCCAAACACACTGACATTCACAGTGCCCAACAAACAAACAACATTTCCAACCTGATAAAACATTTACAAAGCCTCTCTTTAAATGTTTTAGAACCGTCATTTACTTAATGGCATTGGCTTTCTAATTTTCTTCTTCCCCCTTTTTATGGTCGCATTCCAATCTTTTACAGCACATCGAGTGACCTCATGTCCTCAGTCCAGGGGTCGAAAGCTAAAATTAGTTTTCACAAGGATGGCAAAACAAGAACACACACACACACACACACACACAGACAGCACATCTGTAGGGAAAGCAACTGCAAGTATGCACTCAAACATGCACCCTGTCAATTAAACGTAACTGACATGTTTTCCACTGAGGAAAAACCTGACCTCCCTGCGCTCCATCTCCCCACCACCACCCACACGCATCCGTCTCCACTTATCTCAGGGGATTGTGAGCGCAGCAGCTTTCAATCTACAAATAAGCCTGCTTAATTATAGGTAACTGCTGGCCCTGCTCAAAGCTATGAATTACATATATTCCATAACGCTGTCCACAATCGATTTGTTACATCTCATGTGCTATGAGCTGTTTAAATACAAGCAGCGAGCTCAGAAGCTGAGGGGCACCCGAGCCCACTGGCGAGAGATGGATGGCTTCACAAGGCCAGAATCAATATGTATCCCACACAAGCTGGGAATCAAGCTAAAGACTGGCTGCTCTCACCTCAAAATGAGGAAAAAGATTGTGATTGGTCAGGTTGTTTAAGACAGTCCACTGCTCTGCTCTACATCACACACATACTGTATGTACAAAGACGCATTTTTGTTTCTGACATATAAAAGACTCAGTCGTTGCCTTGCCCAGAGGGAATGTGAATGGTACAGATGAAAGATTTTATATACGTGTTCCCTGCATAAAAAGTGAGAAATATGGCTTCCCACTCTAGTGCTATTCGCATGGGACCATTATTATCAGGGGACTTCATGTGATTTAGAAGTTAGCATAAGTTAGAATAAGCCTGTATTTTACTCAAATTTACTGACATCAATGTCTGATATACTCCCTAGATATCAACATTTCAGAAGGGGAGCATCTGCTCTTCATCAACCACATTAATAATATACTTTTGAGTTGTTTTGCCAACTTTCTGCATGTGTTACAAGCATAAAGACATGTTTGCAGCTCACCTTCAACTCATTTTAAACATAGCTGATCTCACAGCACAGCTGCTGACTGTTGTTCAACTTATTATGAGCGGCAATCAAATTTAATACTTGTTCAGTAGTCTGACAACAGAAAACATGTTTGTTTCTTTTAAATCGAGGCCAAGTCACCAAGGTATCAAATCTGGTTTGTGACCTTTGTGGTCTGAGGATGCTAAAATGAACTTAGGTGCTTTTTTTAGAAGTGTAGATTGGATAGACAGAGAGAGAGAGCTTTTTGGTATTTCTCAATTTGAGAAAGATTTCATGGAAGATTTCTTGTTTGAGTATTTACTTTGGTTACTTTTGTGGAGTTTATTTGTGGTGGATGTTTGAAGGGAGCAGCATTAATCCCCAGTTTGTTTAGTTTGCAAACCCATTTGTTGGTAATTTAATGTAAGTACTGGTGCATGTAATTGGTGACTATGGCCACATCTCAGTTGGTAAGAGCCAAGCATCCACTTATAGGCTTAAGTTGTTGATCTCAGTATGACTAGTCATGCTTAAGAAAGCATTATGCGGGAGACATGACTAGAAAAATGATATCAATATTGTTAACTGTAACAGTGTAAACTGCTCCTGTTTCTAGTAATTATAGACACTGAGTATAACAGATTCTGTACCCAGCATCAAGCTGGGTTTATGGATTTTAGGCTTTTGAAACTTTAAGCTTATCTTACAGTAAATCTGTGCTGATATATTTTTTAATATATTAAACTCATTCTTGAGAATTGGGACAAAAGCGTATTTTGAGGGGGTTTTGATTTTTACTCTTCCATAATGCTGGGAAAATATATTTTAAAAGTTCAAACTCTTAACTATTAAATCTTGCAGCCTCCTAGAGATTAAACTTTTTATCTAATGTTGATGTCAACTCAGTCAGATTTTCCATCTGATGGAGCTGACAATGTAATTTCTTTTTTTTTATTTCACAGCTAGGTTTGTAGTGAATAGTCATTTTATTTTATTTTTTAAGTAGCTATGAGTTCTCTTAATGCTAATCAAAATACATCATTTTAAACCATTATTCTTAATTAGCTTTGATTTAAAATGGCTACAGAGTCGACATGTTATGGTTGAGACACATCTGACAGCAATATCATTTAATGAATTTGTTGAAAAACTGAAATCTTACCAGTGCTTGAACAGTATTCCCACCTTTTTTAAACCAGAAGTGAGACAAAGAGGCTTAGGTTACATATAGGGTATATGTATACTGGGTTTTTATGACTGATTAAATCATGTTTTTGTAAAAATCTAATGGAGTTTATGGAAATCTGGGACACAACTTTAAAGGGCCAACATTTTCATTAAAAAAAATTAAAACTAAATTGATTAGAATAGTACATTGTATACCTATGTTATCAGTAGCTATTGTTAGTTGTAGATCTCAAAGGCTTTTAACAAATTTTTAAATTGTTTGAAGTTATTCATTCTTGTGTGGGACAAGTGTGTTTTCTAAAATAGTGCGGGTTTATAAATTTAAATGATAAAGCATCCTAGAACATTTCATAAATTACATATATGTCATATATATAAATCATTTAAGAAGAAATTTTCACCAAAAAATAGAATTAGAGAGTTGGTATTATTATTTTTAATGGTTTTAATGGTGGTGTCTACAGAGCCTGTCTTAGCTCATTGCTATAGTTTTCAGGCCTGCAAACCCTGCTTTAAACAAACTTGTTTCCAGCAGAAGTGGGCTGCTAATTTGAGGAGACAATTCTCATAAACCAACTGCATGTTAACAGCAAAAAAACAGAAAACTAACTGCCAGGAAAAAGTGAACATCCAGCTGCTGTAAAGCCACACATTTTTCTCATTTGTCAGGTAACCAGGAATGCCAAATGTTGCCTTATGTTCCACTAGAAGTGTCGACAAAATTTTGCTAACAGGTTCACTGATGTCCAGTGTTGAGTTTTAAGTTTAATTGGCCAAAAAATGAATTAGTGCAGGTTTTATAGTCTCGTGCTATTTATGCATCGTCAGACATGGTCACTGTAATCATTCGTGATGTCTGTGCTGGCCATGAAGAAATCTCTTCCTGGCGTGACTACACAATAAAAGAAGTGAGACAAAATCCTTGTCTGAAATAAAGTTTGAAAATAGGACAGGAGGAATGATCAAATAAGTCTTTTAACATGCACTTGCCATGTGAGTATTATACTAAATATAACTTAATCCTTACTTCTGTCCAGCTCCTGATTTCTTGTCCTGATCCAGATGCATCCTCTCAACCAGCAGGAATCTGATGTTATTCCTTAATTGACGTCACTACTAAATTATAATCCGCTCAAGTTCTGTCTGACTGGGGCTGCATCGGTATGAAAAGCTCTATAATGCAGATTGGAAACGGAGACCAGCTTAAACAGCAGCACCACAGCTTGTGTTTTCAGCTTTACCTGCAAAACATCGGGGCAGAGAGGCATCACCATATGTGAACAGCCCACAGACAGACAGCACAGGTTGAGATAAGGTAACGTGCCTCTGGCTACAGTAAGCTTCCAGTCTTTCATCTGATTGCGTACGCATATCAGTGTCACAGACAAACAAACACACACACTGCCTACAGAGCTGACTGTGTTTTTTGGGTTGTCTTTGTGTGTCTTCCATGAGATTGTAGCTGCGCTCGCCTCCAGCCCTCCAATACAATACTCCCTCAGTAGGAATAATTTAATTTGTTGCGATTTTCCACACAGAACATTATCTATGTGAACAACACTTGAGCAATCACTCAGTAATTTTGTTCAGGCTATCCAAAGAGATTAAGGAAATCACATCTTGGAGGAAACACGAAGAGTGCGAGGCTCCACATACTGTCGCAGTGTGTGACTTCTCTGAACAGCACGCTTAATTTGCGTCACTCCCAAAAGTTGGTGGCGATTTCTGCTCCTCCGCCCATTCACAACGCCTCAAGAGGAGGCTGGTAATCACTGCAATTAACGTTCTCCTAATTAAGGCTTTGCTTGGTAGTGCCTTAATGGACCACACAATACTGACAAATTAATCCATGCTCAGAAAATAAATCTGATTTGACAAAGCACAAAATCATTAACCTCGTGACTCAATGACAGCTTCCAACAGAGGGTGTGAGATGCTGTGATTGGTTGCAGCTGGGGACAGGGCTCTTGTTAGCGTCTTTGCTTTGAAACAATTAACGAGCTGTCATTTCCCAAATATGTTGTGTTGCCGTGATTTTTTACAGGTGTCATCATGCTACAATATCAAAAGTTTATAGTGTGCTCTGTTTCCCACAGAATTACACTGTAACTGTGATGGGGCATGGGTATATTTGTCCACTAAAATTTTGGTTCACCCCAAAATCAAAAATACATAGTTTTGTAGTTTTTCCGTCCAGATTATTTTGGTGTGAGTTGCAGAGTTTTGGAGATATTGGCCGTAGAGAAGTCTGTCTTCTCTTCAGTGTAATGGGACTAGGTGCTCACAGCACCAAAAAATTTTTTGAAAAAATCGAAATCTGTGTCTCTTTCCTAAAGTTATGACCCAGTTACTCAAGTAAATCCACAGACCTTGTTGTGAGCAGTTTCCAGTAGGATCTACTTTCTTTCTGAAGTAGAATCTACTGTCATTATGAAAGTGATGACAACAAGGACCTGGTTACCCAACGATTATCTTGGGTAACTGGGTCCTGATTTTTGGAAAGAGACACTGGTTTTTGATTTTTTTTTCAACTTTTTCTTTTTCTTTTTCTTTTTTTTCTTCAGTCAGCCCAACACTGATCACTACTGCTCTGGCTTCAAGTGCTCAGTTTTGTACAGTGGGAGGAAGTGGAGACGAGTCGTCCATCTTTTATTTATGTCAGTGGTTGCACCACAATGTGTCATACAAACCAAACACTGGCTCTAGATACAGCCTGAGTGAGGTGAGGTGCGTGCAATTTGCAATCTCCCCGCCAGATGCCACTAAATCCTACACACTGATCCTTTAATTCTCCACCTTATTTTAGTGTTTACTCACAAACTACTTTAATCTGCTCAACCTGCTCTCTTTTACACACTCACACACCTCTGGTCTTTTACTGCACACACACACACTGGCTTGTCCTGCCCCGCCTCTTTCTGCCTCTTTCTTCCTGGATGTGTCTGCTCTCCTGACTTTCTTCATCGGTATGTTTTATAAATTTGCCCCAAAATCTTGACTCAACGCATTGGATTTATTCATCCGCAATTCTGTTTTCACAACAGCAGGGGAGTCTCTCATGGAGGAGGCTTGCTGTCAATAATGTAGCCTAAAACACTCAAAACCAACATGGTACCAAATGACATCAGCACCAACCAGGTGCACTTATAAGCTTTTTTTTGGTGTTTTGGTGTGGGACTGTTTTGGACTAGGCCTCTAGGCCCCCAGTTAAAAGGAATCATCATGCTGCAGTGATATTTCAGACAGTAGTGTGCTTCCAACTTTGTGGCAGCAGTTTGGGGAAAGCCATTAACTGTTTTCTTAAATGAGTGTGGCCCACAGAGAAGTCTGACCTCAACCCCATCCAACACCTTTGGGATGAACTAAAATGCTGAACTGCAGGCCTGCTCACACAACATTCTGTGAAATTTCCATTAGAGTAGATGCTGTATATTAAAGGACCCATATGTAGCAAATATGCATATAAAAATGAGTGCAGCAGTCCAGATAGCAAGTTGGAGCTGTAAACTGTAGATTAAATAGGTTGAAATCCTATTTAATATGCAGTTGAAAGTTGAAGCAAGTTGTTTCCCCCCCCCTGCCCTTTCCTCAACAGACTCAGGGAAGCTCAGGCAGGCTGGAGGAACACTGCAGGAGTGCAGGACGCACGCACAATCGAAAATAGACAATAACAAGCGAGGACAAGTCCTTCACTCTAAGTTGATCGGCTGTTTATAACTGTCAGTGTAAAGTCTGTTATCCTGAAAACAAAAGCCCACAGTTCTGAAAATACACACCCTGTTTGATTTAAGTGACTGTCTGTCTCACCGCCATCCAGACTCCATTAACATATTTCCAGTAACATATTGCTTAATTTAACTGTTTTAAGCGTCTATGCCTTCTACAAGATTATGAATGATTTCTTATGACTCATAAACAGACACTTACTCATTCAGCAAACATTCAGCATCAATTTAAACTATAATTAACACGAATCAGGCATACAAAAACAGTTATTCTAGCCTGGAAAAGAAATTTCAAAGGGGGGACCCCGTGGCTTGTTGTGAGAGAAGCGAATATTTCAGTTTAACATGTTTACTTGATCTCTGGTGACATATTATTATATTTGTTATAGGAAACATGTTACAGATTTGTCCTTTAATATCCACTATTTGGAAATGTAGTCACATATGGATGAAATGTTTAGATGTCCATATACTTTTGGCCATATTTTATGTTGAAATTATAGCTAATATTGTGTTTGCTGACACGCTTTTAAGCAATCAAAAACATAAAGCATAATATCAGGTTTTGGTGTCAGCCCTGAGAATAAAACAGGGAGGGTTTCTTTCGAGACTCACCATTTTGTGGCTGTGTTGAATAGACTTACAGCTCCACGATATTGTTCTCTCTGTGTGTCTCTGTTTTTCTCAGACTCGCTGCTCTGCCGCTGTCGCTCTCTCCACCTACATGTTTACAGCGCTGAGAAGCCTTTTGTTGGAGGCTGTTAAAAGCCATTCTGGGAAATGCAGGAAATTGCTAACTGAAGCAAAAGTTGACAATGCAGGTTGAGGAGAAATGGGTACACTCGAAAAATGTAAATCACGACACCTCAGCTACTGGAACACAAGTTGGAAATCAGACAATTTTGATGTAGAACAATGTTACAGCATCTGAGGATAGATTTATGTCACTCGAGGGTGGCTCACCAAGGCAGTAAAGAGGGCTCCAGACCCACAGGGACCCCCAAGTCCCAGTTTCAAAGGATGACAGTGGATCTGGTAAATCGATTAATTTCAAATTTGTTTTGCAGGTTTTGCACCTTTATAATATCTAACACCCTGCATTATGACCTGTCTTGTAGAGGGGCCCTCTGTGAAAACATATTTCTTAATTATCTTATGTAATGAAGCGGCAAAGAATAGCCTTTGTTTCCACTGTACTTAATGAGAGTTTGGAGGTGAAAGGCATATACACAATGCACAGAGGGCGGTAAGGTGGGGGTGGGCAGTTAAAGGGATAGTTAGGATTATTAATGTGGCGTTGCATAAGGTATGGAAGCTAAGGAATGTACTGCGGTGGACAGGGTCAGCAACAAAAGGTACACCTAAAAAAATCGATATCAGTTCAAGTGTACGCTATATTTCCACCACTCTACTTTGCTGTCAGACAGCCTTTTCCTTTTCTGGAAAAGTGACGGGAATTATCCTTGAAGTAAGCTGAGCAGGAAAGGCTATCATTAAGCTATTGTTAACGCTACCATTGTACCTTTAGAAGGGTTCTGGTACGATCGTATCCCCTCAGAGGCTTTGTAATCCAGCCTTAAACTGCTGTATCTTTTTTGGAGATGTTGCAAAAAAAAATCCATAATGCAAAATCCAACACCAAATGTTACTTATTCATCCATTTTTCTGTCCAGTTGTTGTTGCAATGTTGTTAGCTGTCCACTGGCAGTCCCAAGAGGCCTTGGGTTGTGCCTGCTGACCAATCAGAAGCTGTGTTGCTGACTTGTCAACCAATCAGAGTCTGTTCCTGACTTTTGTGTGACAGTGCTGATCCATAAATGTGTTAATAGATTGATATCCTGATATTATTGATTGAAATCAGTTGCTTCTAGTTTACTGTGCAAAAGTAGCTGTCATATTTTGATATAAAAACACAAAGACGTGGATGTGATCTAAAAGATTTTTTAAAAATTGCATTTCATCTCAACTTGAAATAATTTGAGCTATCCCTCAAATAGGGACACAATTTTGCTTTGCCTGGTTAGACAGACCACGATGTTACTGCCTCATATAGCGAAAGTTTGAACCCAGTCACCCCATGCGAACTTGGTGGGTGGCGGATATATCTTTGTGACAACAGCCCAATGGAACGATCAGAACTTGGCATAATATTATCCTTACATCTGAATCTTCAAACCAGAAAGTTGGTGCTCACAGTTCTTGGGAGAGTCTTCCACCGCACTGTGATTGCTAAATTAAGCAGTGAATACCATGCTTTGTGGTGCACATGACTCCCGACCAAAACAGGTCAGCCAGAAAAAGAACAGAGATCCACATCATGCTTCTTCTGACTGCTTTCACAAAGTCTCGTAGTGTAGTTTAGTCACTGCACACACACAGCATAGAAAATCCCTTTATACAGCAGATGCAGGGGTTTCTACCTGCTGAAGAAAAAGGATTCATAAGCCTGGTTTGAAGACTCACTGTGAATGAAAAAATAGGGTTTTTAAGATTGTAAAAAAAAATCCTCTTTCAAAACTGACTCTCAGGTTGGGTTGGGCAGTTTCTGGTTTTACCAGTCTAGTGCGAGTTTAAACCAGTTCATTTGCCATTATTAAACACTCAGGTAAGTGTGAAAAGGCAGAACATGTAGCAGAGTACGCATCTTAGCTGAGTAGATGGTGGTGCAGAGCTAAGTTGCTAACTAACTTGTGGAGTGCAAACAATGACCCAATCATTTCCCTTTTCTGTATAACTCTAATATAACCCTGTCCCTGAGTGTTTGCTACATTATCAAAGTTGCTAACTAACTACAGTTTGTCAGTACAGTCAGTAACGTAGCAGACCGAAAAGTAAGTACGAAGCCTTGTTTTGATCCATTCCCTTTTGCCTTGTTACAAACACTTCCTGTATGCGTTTCAAATCAAAAGCCGTGGAGCATTTCAATGGTCAGATCTCTTTCATTTCTTAACAAGGCTTTACTTGCAGCTTACCTTGAGGTAAACGTCTGTATTACTGATCCATTCTGGTATTTGGCTTCATTTCAAACCGGTTTTAAAAATTTTAAATTGGTCCAACCCTACTCTTAGGCCTTTTTTCCAAAATTCCACATTCCACTAAAATGATTACTTTCCCACGGTGATGTTTAGTAAATTAAAGAATATAATCAGTGATTACATACAGCAGCATTATGATTTGTTCAATCAGTTTGTGTACGTCTGGTCAGCGGTCACTGAGATATACAGTATATCACATAAATATCAGACAGCCAAATGTATGAGTCATTAGCACAACACTGCTGCTTTTGTTTCTCACATTTTGCCGAATTTGGGCCTGAGCCAGTGTGTGTTGGTCATAATAGGAGCACTTTTGAATTACACAAATGTCATTAGCATATATTCCAAATTTCTACAAATGCTCTCCCACACACTTTGCATAGCTTTGTAAAATTAGCCTCTATTAAGAGATTGTTCCAGTTTCTGATATCTTTCAGTGAATGTGACCTTTAATGATGTTTGCTGCTGTAATCCAGCAGCAGAGGAATCCTCGTGCAACCACGCTGTTCGCTCACACACACATATATGCGTTCTCTATAATTCAGTGTGCTCCCAGGAGACGTTGGCAGAGGAATGATCTACAATGTGGCCCGTATTGGGAATAGCACTTAGACCTCATCCTAGATATTGTTTGTTTGGTGCATAGTCAATATGGTGGCAGCTCTATCTCTATGATTGATAAGGTCCTCGGTATAGGCCCCAGCTTTCCATTAGAGGAGAATGCCTCCCACTGATTTATGCTGTCATGCAAGCAGCTCATTTCCTTATAATCCCTTGTTTTTTAACCATGTTTACAGTTGGGCTCTGTCTTCCTCCACCAGAAGCTCCTTTCAACAATCCACCTCCTCTCTCTTCTCGTCCAACATTCCTTCATTTTAAGAGTCGGTGGCTGCCGTGCTCTTGGGAGGTAGATTAAGTTTTGAATACGCTCCTTCATTTCATTTATTTACTCATTTGTGCACCACGCTAGGTGGGTTTGTGCGGTCGTGGGCTGACACACACATTTCGCTTGGCAGAAGGCCACGAGGGACACCAGCGAACAGCTGTTCCTGGAGCGGTGGGTTCTCCCAGCAAGGCAGACGGAGCTACCGGTGCTACAGTGTGTGTGTGTGTGTGTGTGTGTGTGTGTGTGTGTGTGTGTGTGTTTGTGCATGTCGACTCAGTAACTTAACAGCCAAGAGGCCATATGGACACTCTTACATTTATTTATTTTCCTCAGAAAAAGATGGACTCTTGCTATAATTAGCAAATTCAGCTAACTGCGCTGTCTCTCTGTGTTGGTGTCATGGTGTCATCTCGGTATTGAATTGTAATTACTTTACAAGACATTTTGGGGTATTCAGTTCCTGTCGCAATCAGTTTTTTTTCAGTCTGCTCTTTTTTTGAAAATTGAACAATCACCTGAGTGAATGGAATTGTTCAGCGACTGGAAAATTTCAAACTCCGTGCTCTCCCTGCTACAGTACCACTTTCTGTTTTCAACCAAACCAACATGGAAGCAGGGAGAAATTACAGCACCAAGGGTAAATTGCTTGTATATTTAATTCTGTATGGATGGGAGAGTGCAGTGGACTGCAGGGAGCCAGGAATTGTAAATGTGTTCTAGTATACTGATGCGTGTCCCTTCTTGACTTTCTGAATTCATTGTGCACATTTGTGATTGTAAATAATGTGCAGTGTTGCAAATAGCGAACTCCCAGGGAGAGGAAACTCTTCCCTGGTGCAGTCAGTGTTAGTGGGCAAGAGGAAGCCCTGCTAATTGAATTCTCCAGTCCAGTGGTGAGGATGGCTGCGCACAGCAGCCAAAGTGCTGCGGATACTTGACTCATGACAGAGGTCAATTAAAGACTGGAGGCCCAACATTGGCCAAAGAGCTGACTGGAATCCATTAATATCACATTCACACAGTCCAACTGAACTTCAGAAGAGATACAAACCAGTTTAAGTTCATATTTTCAAGGTTAAAGTTACAATTTGCAACTTTCCTCTCCTTGTGGTTTACTGTTCACCATAAGTCACTTTCTTTTCACTTCAAAATAAGTTTCCCCTGTCTCACTTATTTTTTGGCAGTCTCGCCAGATCCCCATCCCATCTCAGCAACTAACTTGCTGAGTACAGTGTTATTATTACAGTGCCAATAGGAAAAAGGCCAAAACTAAGAAAATAAGATCCAAGTTGTATAAACCAACATTTTTAACTTCTTCTTAATGGAACAATAATTCCAAAAGATTGTCACAGACACACATTAGAGTGAGTTTATTATGTAAATGTGATTTCTTCCACCATTTCTGACCCTTTATCTTCTCATCTAATACATCTATTACATTGCCATGATTATTGTTAAATAATCTCACTCATCCAAAGCAGAGCCAGTCAGCCCTATGTGCACAAAACGCAAGTTGCGTAGGGCCAGGCGAGAGCCCGGCCCCTTCCTCATGTCAAAGGGAGTGTCAGTGTTTACAGTGGCTCTCTGGTCAGTTAAGAGGGCCCCTCAGCAGAATTTTGCTTAGGGCCCCATGGAGGTCAGGACCAGCTCTGGATAAAAGTTAAATCAGAATCGTGTGTGTGTGCTTGCCTCTATGTGTGTGTGTTGTTGTGCTAGCTTGCTCCATTTAGCAGTGTACCAATGTACCTGTGTGTGTGTGCTTCGTTTTTTCTCTTGCTAGCAGCTATGAGCCTTGAGAACCAAGTGCTGAAGCAGGTCAGGTCATCACAGACCCCCAAAGGTTAAGACAATACAAGCTTTCACATCAGTGGTGGTCTTTCGCTGAGCGATATTGCGGATTTTATTTTTTCAGCACCGTGCTGATGTTTAGAGGGGAACCCCAGACCTGCAAAAAATCTCAAACCTTAAAGGGATAATTCACCCAGAAATGAAAATTCAGTCATTATCCAGACACTGTCATGCCAATTGACGGTCGAGTTTAGTTTTTTTGTCCACAAAACAGTGAAACAGAGTTTCACAAGAAAACAGTGTTGCAGAATCTCCCAAGCACTTGAAGTGAATGGTGACCAGTTTTCAAATGTAAAAAAACAACACAATAAAAACATAAAATGCCTCCATACTGCTTATCTAGTGTAATCCAAGTCTCCTAAAGGCCCAACATGCCAAGTTGACTTGAAAAATGTTATTTACAGCATGTTTTTAACCTGAATCCTCAGTATAATCATACCTGGAGGAAAAGGAAAAGGCTATTTGGAACCATAATTCAAAATGCATGCCCTTGAGTTTTGATATACCTCAAGGATCAATTTTTGGCCCACTTATGTTTAACCTGAACCTGTATTCTGCTACACTACACTATTCCCTCAGAATAACAAATTTGCTTATCATAGTTATGCTGAATTCACATGCATTCAGGCAGAAAATAGATGGTAGATGGACAACACCTTTTAGACAGCATGAGGAAAACAAACAGTCTGATGGAAAAACAATTTCAAGGCAATCTATCCATTATATAAATAAGATATAGACCTCAAACTTGTGGATCAAGTAACCATCTGGCTGAACAGCATTGCCATCGCCTGAGCCTCACCTCTAGCATTGCTAAGAATTACTTATTAAGAATTATTAGTAGCACTAAAGTAACGTTTATGTGGCCATTTTAGCAATATTATGCTTGGCTATTGGTTACAGTTATTGCCAGAATATTGCATCAGTGGCAAACTTTTCTTACAAACTCCTCATAACTGTTTTGCCACTATCCCAGCTCGTATGAAGGCTTCTGCAGGTTATTGTCTTTTTCCTTGAAGTGTCACATACACTGTAAACTTAGTAATGATTCTGAGACTGCACAGCTGACTTTCACTCTTCCACTGGCTCAGTGAGCTGTAATTGCAGACAGGACTACTTTAATTTCCTGCACACAGTGTATGATGTGCAGTGTGAATTATATTTTGCCTTATTGGAGTTTCATATATTGTGCTTGCGCTCTTGTAATATTCCAGAGCTCATTTCTCCTTTTATAAAGTTTTGACTCGCATGTCTCAAGTTTGAAGTAGTGTGTAAAGAAGTTCATATCAAGCTTAATGCAAAATAAAAATGAGAGTGGTTGTTTATGAGATTTCCCTTGTCGCTGGGAGAACCGTCGCCCTCAGGTGGTGTGTAAGCATTACGTAACAGTCAATATAGGACAGTGTGGGATGGAGCTGGAAAAGACTTGAGACAAGAAAG
>JAJHUR010075655.1:0-10776 GCA_027495735.1 Lutjanus campechanus | reverse complement strand
GTAGTTTGTTATGAAGTTAAAGCAAATATGATGAAGGAACAAAGCATCTGTGAAGGCTGCATGCTACAAAGTTACTAAGTACATCAAAACGCCCAAATACCTCGAAATCTTCAAAAGTGAGAGAATCTGGAAATAAAATGTGAAATATTCAGGTAATATTTTATTAATTACATATTCATCATATTCATTAAATCATTAAAAACAATGCAAGAATTAACAAAGTGCAGAAAGATTTTTGAATAAAACAGAACATAATAAAAATAGATTCAGGCGAATGAATAAGAAAATAAATGTTTTTAAACGTTAAAAAAAGCATAACAAAAACGAGTATGATTATTTCACATTAAAAGCATTAAAAGAAAGAAGGCATGAAAAAGATGAAATATATGTAATACAATATTAATATCATGTACAGAAGGATTACTGAATGCAACAAATGACATGAAGTCAATACAAGCAGCAGAACAGCACAAATAAAAACTGTAAACAAGAAAAATCTGAACAAAGGCAACAAGTTTGAGTTCGAAGTTGTTCTCAGCTTCATAAGTAGAAAAGTTGTGGCACATTATCAGAGCAAAGAGCAGCTTTATATATTATTTAAATGTCTTTGTTGACATGTTGAGCATGAATGAATGAATGAATGACAACAGGTAGACAACTGGCAGATAAATTAAATCTGCTAACTTGTTTATTTCTGTGATTTTCAGCTGGAAATGTAAACAGATATCATGAAACAATGTGGGACCTGCTGTGCTTATTTTATATACTGTGTTGTCTTTGATAAACCAAATCTACCAAACAGTGACATCTCATAACTGTTTGAACTAAGTGCTGAATCAAGGTGTCGTTTTATCCGTATTTACAGCTCAGCAGAGGAACTGAAACCTGAAACTGAGTTTTTTAAAGGGTCTGACCTGCTGATTCCGATTTTCAGTCTTTCCAAGAAATATAATTGACAGCATTCACAAACACTTTTGCAACTTTTTTTGTAAAATTAAATTGGATGTCCATAATAAAACACTGACTATTAAATAACAGATTACAGCCAGGTCTTATTATAAGATTAAATTAATATTATGGACTAGAAGAAACACGTTCTCGTGAGATTTCGCAGGACGTGATTTCATGTGATCTCGTGTAGAAGCCGACGTGAACAAACCGGAGACTGACGCGGTGCAACAGTTTGCTGTAGTAAAACTTTGCAGTGATAAAAACAGAAGTTTTAACGAGTCTGGATGAGAAAATGTTTGAGGAGACGCATCAACACAGGTTGTTTATTCTTCACCCAGAACAGGAGGTGAGATTTGAACTGTCAGTCTGTGAACAGCAGTCTGCTGCTGGCTAACATTAGCATGAAGAGCTACAAAGTTTACAGCTGTTTGGCGACACAGTCAGCAGTTGTAGACTGTCTGTCTTCTCTTTATCCTGTTCTTGGAGTCTGTCGCTGACACTGACTTCATGTGAGTTGCTATGATCAGCACTGCGGTGGGTGTGACATTACAGCAAATGTGTGCTGCGCACATGACGCGACAATCATGCAGAGTATGTGTGCAAATATGATGGGCACCAAATCGGCCAGTCACCGGTCAGAACTGGTCACGCTGAAAACCGCCCGGTCGCGGTCTCTGGCTGGTTAATCGGTGCATCCCTAAATGTAACCATCATACAGTTTTACTGCTGCTTTAAATTTTCAAAGTAATAATTTCTTAAATCTTCATGCAGAGTTTCAGCGTAAAGACACATGAGCGCTGTTTGACTCTGAAAGATCAAAACGCTGCTGCTTTCACCTCCAGTGGGCAAAATCCTGCAAACTGGGTCTCTGCAAATTTTCAGAGGCATTACTGGGAAATAAGATTAAGCTGTAGACATGTGGCTTCCTCCATTTCCCAATCCATGTCATGATTTGATTGCAAAAATGAGGAAGAGAGAGATTTTTTTTCTAATCAGATTACTCAATTCATTGATGGAGTATTCAGTAGAACACGCAATCGCTAAAGTAAGTAAAGTAAGTCTACACTGTTACTTTAGTTTGTGGCCCAGCATGTCAGTTGGGTCTTGGTGAAACCATAAAACATAAATTTTAGATGAATGAGAGGTCAACATTTTGAAATGGCACCATGAAAAGAATAAAAAACATTTAACATGTTGCGATTGAACTAAATGTACGTGAGGCTTTTCTACCCAGAACTTACTGTAAACAAACATTCTGATTGGTTCTATAGTGTTGAATTATATACAAAAGAATCAAAGCAAAGACCTGACAGGTGGACAGAACCACTTTCAGCCACAAGAGGCTCAAACAAAATACAATTTAGTACAGAGAACAGGTTTCAACACAAGTATGAGAGGACATAACAGATCAGGAGTCATAGTTTTACTCTAATTCTCCCTTAAGGGTGTAATAATCACGACATACATGAGGAAAATAAGAGCCTCTACTCTGAACTAAGATTTGTAGTTAGTGAGGCAACTTTCAGGATGAACTCTGGCTTTTAGGCCCTGTGACGGCCCCGGAGTACAAATCAATCTTACAGTTTTAGTGTGTCCCAAATCGCGCACTTCTGCACTTACACTTAATATTTTGAGTACATAAGTGCGTTCACACTGAGCAGTGTGCGAAAAATCTAGTGCACTAAGCGCTCTGCATTGGTGCATTGGATCGCTGGACACTTTCCACACTCAACGGCCGCCATCTTAGTGACGTAGCGGAAGGGCGTTACTATTTTTCAAATGGTATACACTATTTTGTTGTTATGATTATAGTCCTTAGAGACAATATAACGTTACAATACATTTAAAAACCTATGGTTTAACTGAAGCATAGCTTATTAGGTTAAATATACCTACATTTCCAGCAATGAGGATGAGACGTTTACGGAGTTGATACCGGCGTAAATATCTTGAAAAGACACTCATTGTACACACAAAACAAAACAATATCAACAAAACACGCTCGCTTTGATAAGAAAAACGTCGAAATAAATGTCAAGTGTCGGCGACAGACTAAAACAGCGAGTTGCAATCAGACTTTAAAAGGTAGAAGAAGAAGAAGCTATTGCATCATTTTCCGGTAAGTGCGCTACGACAGTGTTTGATTTGAGACAGTACTAACCTGTCGAAAGTTGAGTACTGTCCCTCAGTGCACTGCAAATCAGTGCACTGAGGGAAGTGCGTGATTTGGGACACACCATTTGTCTTTTTGTGACACGGTTATTTTGTGCATGCAGTGCATCATGGAACAGGCTTCGGGCACTTTCAACACCTGGGGCCTCATTTCTAAACATGGTATATTCACATAAGAAGCTGTACAGGTGCTTACAGGTGATTTCTTTTTTTTATTATAAATCTGAATATTTTAACACAACTCGTTTATGTTTTACTCTCAGTTCCCACCACAGCACAGTGTGAGCACAGACTCAGTTCATGATGCATACATACCTCTTTACATTTCATTTCATTTCAGCTCACTCATGAATCATGAGGTTCCTGGTCTGGTATTTCATTATCTGGTGAGACACACTTGTGACTCTCTTGACTCAAGTTTTTCTTACACTTGTCACACCAGTACGGTTTGTATCCTGTGTGGGTACGCTCATGCCGTTTGACTTCGGTTGACGTGTAGAAAGATTTGCAACAGTATTGACACTGATGCTGTTTGAGTCCGGTGTGGATCAGTTTGTGTTTGTGATATGAAGATGAATGTCTGAAATTCTTCCCGCACTGTTCACAGCTGTACTGTGTCTGGTTGGTTCCAGTGTGGACATGCTCATGCTTTGCGCGTGTGTCTGCTGATCTGAAAGCTTGATCACAGTATCTGCATTTGAAGGGTTTCTCTCCAGTGTGGATACGTTCATGATACAGATATGAACTGGAGGAAGTAAAGGCTTTCCCACATAGCTGACAAGGGTAGAGTTTTTCTCTAGTGTGGACGTTTCTGTGTGTGGTGTAATGACCTAGCTGACTGAAGCTCTTCCCACATTCCTTGCAGGTGTATGGTTTCACTCCAGTGTGGATCCGTTCATGCACTCTGCATTCTGATGAAGCGATGAAAGCTTTGTCACAGAATCTGCAGTGAAACGGTTTCTCTCCAGTGTGGATTCGCTGGTGTTTCTTGAGGTCTCCTAAGTGAGCGAAGGCTGTCCCACACTGGTCACAGCTGTATGGTCTCTCTCCAGTGTGAACTTTCATGTGAGTCTTTAATCGATATGATGTGGGGAATGCTTTCTCACAGTGTTGACAGCGGTGGGATTTCTGGGTTTTTGTGCCTCTCCTTCCTTTTCTCTCTTTCTATAGAGAGACAAAGACACAGAGAGAGAGTATGTGAAGGGCAGTGGTGGACAGAATATGGTTGATAATATGAAATATTATCTCTGGCTTCCACAGTATTGCAACAGGAAAACACACAGAAAAAAACAAAACACAAGCTAATGAAAAAAAAACATTACAACACATTTACAGTAAGTAGAAAACATGTTTCAGATGGAAAAAGCCCAAGAAGTCACTGAAACTGGGTCCATCATCAGTTTATGTTTAGGCTGTCGTTAACAGTTAATCAATTATTTAAATAATTGCCAAATATTTTAACGATTAATTAATCGGTTTGAGCATTTCTTTTAAAGAAAAAAAAAAGCAAAATTCTCTGATTCCACCTCCTTAAATGTACATTTTCTGGTTTCTTCCCTCCTTTAACAGTAAACTAAATATTTCTGGGTTGTGGGAAAAACAAGACAATTAAGGATGCCAAAGAAAGATTAAATCGAAAGCAACTGGACTTGTTCAAAAGTCTTTTCTGAAGAAGTTTCGCCTCTTATCCAAGAAGCTTCATCAGTTCAACGTCTACAGTGTGCACATGCTACAGTTATAAAAAGTTAACAGACACTAAATTAGTCTGTTGAGAAGATGAAGCACGTCTCCCTACACAACTGTGCTCGTGATAGGACAGTGAAGTATATTGTGAATAATTTTTATGCCATTAGCCAGAGAAGTTAAGAGCAGAGAAGCGATCAGCTGTAACAAACACTGTGGCAGTAAACAACTTAAACCAACTCTGTGAGTTAACTTTTTAAAAGAAAAAAATCTGTGGACCATTTAATTAACAGTTAAGTTTCATATTGTATTTCAAGGGAAACTGGAGCAAGAGACTGAGAATTGTGCCCCATTTTCTAATTATAATGGATTCTGACAAAAAGATTCCCACCCCTAAAGGTAACACGTGCAGCATGTTAACTTCTAAACTCAGTTGGTTCTTGAGTTTTGTGAGGACGGCGGAACGAGAGCAGCAGATACACAGTCGGACCAGAAGCCTCTGACTTAAAAGTTTGATGCATAAAGATGCACGATGATAATCTTATTATAACGTCTATCTGAATCTGAATCGTCTACTGAGAGATTCCCATCTCATGTTATTTTATATTTATTTATTTGGGCTGTCCCTGACTTAAGATTTTCTTTAGTTAAATTAGATATGGTCATCCCATATAAACATTTGATTAGTCTTTTTTAATTAGTGCAGTGCGCCACATGTTAAGTTGCTCTGCAACTGAACAGAACAGACCCACTCAGCTGGACCATGAGCACCCTGAGCTCAGTGAGGAGTGAGAGGAAAACAGCCTGCTGTGTCAGACTCTGTGCACTCTTGTCATGTGATGACTTAAGGATTTAATTCAACCAAACAAGAACGGACAGACTAACAAAGCCTGTTTCTGTGACTTTCTTCTGTCGAGTTTAAATGAAGTGTGTTTTATGAAGAATTGAGGAGCTCGTCTTAGTTTACCTTTAATTCAAAAGGTGTATGGTTGTATTTCTCTGTTTAAAAAGCAAAAGAGATGTTAAAGTTTTTTAATTTCTTTACACTTTGTGAGTTCATTTTGCGTGTTGGACACAGTGAACATACACAGCGAACATTATGCACATCTCCCAGCTGAGACTCGAGAGGACTGGAGGAGGAGGTGGGAGGTGGGATGAGGATATCACCATTTGCCAATTAATGGGTTGACGAACACCAGTTGAAAATTTTAACATGTTATCCAAACCTAGTACAGTGACAGTTCTGCCTTCAGCTGTGAAAATACTGACAGCATCCAAGAATTCACCACTAACTGTAGCTACCCAGACCAACTGTTAACTATACAGACCAGCTGCTAATGTTAGCTACGCAGGCTAATTACTAGCGTTAGCTACACAAGCCAACGACTATGGTCATCTAAGCAGATCAACCACTAACATTAGCTACACCGACCATCTACCTACTGATGTGAGCTACGCAGATCACCTGCTAACGATAGCTACACAAATCAACCGCTAACATTAGCTTCACCAGACAACCCGGTAAAGGTTTATCGTTGGCGACTGGACATGCTTCGGTTCTCGAAGACATTTTGACTGTCTTCAGTTCTATTGTATTATGTTTAAGAATTTAAACTTATTTGGTGTTGTACTCCTTTATACCTACTTTGGTACTGTGGTACTTATATTAGATTACTGACTACATTTTTTAACAGGTAATCAGTCATTTTACAGTAACACGGGGCTGATTTTGGGCTGGTTTGATCACATAGCAAACCTGGCAACCCTGCACTTTTATGCTGTGGACGTGGGAGAGCAGAGCAGAGCAGACATGGCGGGGGGCGGAGGGAAGGAGGGAGGGTCCACCTTTATTCACAAACACATTAAAATCTTTAAATCAATGACGTTATAATAAAGATCAGTTATTCATGTGATTAGAAAACAGCAGCGGAGCTGAACGAGAGTAAACAGGCTGCTGCTTCAGCGTGCTGTGTCTCTGCCATCATTAATACTGAACTTTAAGAGGAAAAAGCTGCTTCTACTGAGTCTAATAAAACATCTATTACTCTAAAACACTGATAAATATGCATGAACAGCGTCAACCTCAGATGGAGCCAAAAGACAGGAAGGAGCTGCTTCACGTGGTCAAACGTCACTCTGAGCCCCAGTAACGCTGATATGTAAAGTAAAAGAACATTAATGTGGGCCGACATCAACAAACACTGAAAAAACACCTTTTAAAATCACCTTTTGTGGAGAACTCATGCTTCTTCTTCGTCAGTCTGCCGTCCTGAAGTCAGACAAAATGGCCGCGGATGTTCCTCAGCAGAGAGTCACTTCTCAGCGGCGCAGCCCTGAAACCGACACGGATCCACAGAAATACAACATTAACATTAATTATCCGAGCAAATGATACCTTAGACATTAATTAATTCATTAATTTGTTCATTCGTTTTTTGCTAAAAACATACGAGTGGCCGCGGTATCACCCCCCTCAGTACAAACACTGAATGGTTCAGTCCTATCGGGCTGCTACTGCTGAGCGGCTCGGACTGAACCATTCACTGTTTGTACTCGGGGGGGGGGGGGATACGGTGCACAGACACACTATTATTTTATGGCTGGGATTTTACAAAGCTAAACTATAATATCAGGGACCGTAAATCATTTCCTCAGATGATTCGTGGTCTCTGTCTTCATGTAGTATTTTTAAGGACCCCTGTCAGCCCTGGGACGGTTGGTATCATCCAGCAGCTCAGCCTCTGTGTTCATGAGAGACTCTCCGGTGAGAAACATCGGAGACCAGTTTTTGTTTGACTGACGAAGAAGAAGAAGCATGAGTTCTCCACAAAAGGTGACTTTAAAGTTCTTTGTGTGTTTGTTCATGTCGGTAGACAGTATCGATCCTTACTTTACAACATTATTCGGACTCGGAGTGACGTTTGACCACGTTGAGCAACTCCTTCCGGTTTGTTCGCTCCATCTGAGATTTTACGCCGAACGCTTAAAATGATCAATAACTACACAACCAGTGGTGGATTTATATTCTAGATTTACTGTAATATGTCTCCAAAAAACTCTGTTGAACAGGAATGGAGTCAAAAACCTCTGAAAGTTAATAATTAAGCTAGCGTTAGCAGCACCGTTAGCCTTCCCTGCAGCAGAATAGAGCTGAACTTTGACTCAAACACATTAAACCGATTATGGTGTGTTATTGTTAAACAAAGATGTTTTCTGAAGTCTAGAGAATGATGTGTTGGCCAGGACACTTCAATTTTCGATTTGAAAATTGCAGAAAATCATATTGTAATTTCCATTAATTGTTCAGTCCCACAACAGATGAGACTTTTATTGGTTTTGAGAAGCTGCAGCGTTTATTAACTGACACACTTAAACATTATTATGGACTAGCAACATTAAGTTTACTGTTGTATAATTAATTCACTATCATTAACAGCACTTTAATTAATATTTTAATTACACATTTGCATGTCCCTCTTGCTTAAGAGCTAATTAGTTCCTATCTGCCATTGTTTAGAGGGGACAGGTATGAGTGTAGCGCCATGTATGCATGGAAATTGATCAGGCTGCTGTGTTCCACACACAGTTGCAATATGATTTGCAGTATTCAAGGTAATGATAATTTATAAATGAAAAAATAAAAGCTTTCAGTGTCTTTGTTCTTCTTTCAATGAGGAAATATTATCCAGTTCTCATGTAAGTGATGATATCACAGTATCTACGCTAACCTCCTCAGGAGCCGTCATTGTTTGTTTGAGATGAGTCACTTCTTTGGATGCTTCTCGCTATTGGCACGCTTGAAATCACATCCATAGCTGCCCGTAGTCCCTCCTAGGACGCTGACTGGCTCACACCAACCCTGATGCAGACACTAACGGTCAGCTCGGAGCCTGGAAAGATGGATTCTCATGTGATCCTGTGAATCAGCTGCCTCTCAAGTTAAAGTGTTCTCCGAAATCAGGAAATATTCACATTTAAAAAGCTAGACTCAGAGAAATGACACAAAGGGATGAGTCGATTACAAAAAAATAGCTGGCCATTAATTAAAGAATCGATTATTAGATTAATGATTGCAGCTCTCGTATTTATTTGACATATAAATCATATCAGACACACACACCTGTCAGGTATTTCCTGCTGCTAACAGCTGGTTGTCAGAACTTGTATTTCTACTGGGATGGTGCAGTCCTGCCAAGTTTGTCTGATGCTGCCATCTTGTAACGTTACACACAAGTGTCACAGCAGTATTGTTGTTTACACCAATAAGTCTCATGCTGATCACCAAAA
This sequence comes from Lutjanus campechanus, assembly GCA_027495735.1. Taxonomy (NCBI): domain Eukaryota; kingdom Metazoa; phylum Chordata; class Actinopteri; order Lutjaniformes; family Lutjanidae; genus Lutjanus; species Lutjanus campechanus. The sequence goes on along the minus strand of JAJHUR010075655.1, from coordinate 1,683 downwards.
CGATTGCTTCAGTCAGTGGTATGCCCCTTATTATTATTTATTTATACCTTTTGTTGTGGTGAACCTGGCCTGCATCATGATTAGGATCGTAATAAGGAATGTAACAGCCGTGTTCGAGCTGTCACTGGCTTTATTTCCAGACTTTGCCATTTTACACAGTTCACACATGCAGGATGTGAAGATGTGTCGACAGGTGAGCTGACTGGAGGAGGCAGAATTTGTGGCTGCAGGCACTGTGGGGGATTTTACACAAAGAAACTGATTCTGAAGACTAAAATCTTCTTGGTAATATGTGCACAATGTTAGAAGATATTATAACAGCTATTACTGCTCTGTTATTAGAATTATTAAAGCTAAAAGACTCTAGAATCGACCTTAACGTTCAATCTCAGGTTTTCCCCAGACACCAGCTGTCTTTCCTTTTCCAAGCTGTCACCACACTTCTTAGTAGTCACAGGGTCACCAGATAGAAAATATCTTTACATGATGTCGTATCACAGCTGTTAATGTGCACCCATGTAAGCTACTTGATAGACTGCATTCAGTACACGACGGATGGTTTAGTTATTCAAGAGATAACATGCTCTCCTTCACTGACTGACTGATTGGTCAAAGTTAAGATAGAAAACAGGGTTTAAACAGTTATCCTGTGATGCTCTGAGTTGAGGTCTTGTTCATCTAATTGCAGTCTAATGAAGCTGATCGTAAAGGTTCAATATTTGTTACAAATGCTAAATCTCCATAGAAATCATAAAAGTGACTGATAGAATTCCACTTTTTCTGCTCTACAAGGTCCTGTGAGGTCTGTGCAGTGGTCAGTGTCAGATCTTGTGCAGAGTAGAGCAGCAGCAGAAGTTAGTCCACAACATAAACATATACCTGACCTGAGTAACTTCATGAGTCACACACCATGGTAACAGGCCATGTTCAGCACTGTGTCCTCTGAAAACACTTCCATTGTTCAGTTTTATTTTTTAAAAATGCTGCGCATGTGTTGTAAAATGTCTTTTCTTAATTTGCTTACATTTTGTCTGTTTACATCTGTTTTCTGAAGTTGAGGTGTGTTGATTTGTAGAAACCAGAGATAATAACATTTCATCTTCAGCTTCGTATTCTGCTTCACTTACACTGTTTCTCTCTGTGTCTTTGTCTGTCGTTACAGAAACAGACAGGCACAAAAAAACCCAGATCTCACTGCTGTCCATACTGTGAGAAAGAGTTCCCCACGTCACACCGATTAAATATTCATCAGAGAGTTCACACTGGAGAGAGACCGTACAGCTGTGAACAGTGTGGAAAAACTTTCTGTCAGTCAAGCAACCTCAGGAAACACCAGCGTATTCACACTGGAGAGAAACTATACCCCTGCGGACACTGTGGGAAATCTTTCACTACTTCATCATACCGCAGGATACATGAAGGACTCCACACTGGACTGAAACCATACAACTGTGAGGAGTGTGGGAAGAGCTTCACTCAGCTAGGTTCTTACACAAGACACAAGAATTTCCACACTAAAGAAAAAATCTACCCTTGTCAGCTATGTGGGAAAGTCTTTAGTTCCTACGATTCATATCTGTATCACGAACGTATCCACACTGGAGAGAAATCCTACAAGTGCAAACACTGTGAGAAAACATTCAGATCAGCTGACACATGCACGAAACATGAGCGTATCCACAC
>JAJHUR010075654.1:0-14362 GCA_027495735.1 Lutjanus campechanus | reverse complement strand
GGGCTGAAATTAGCAGAGCTCATCTTTCCAGTGTCGGGGGTTAAAGATCAGATGTTGAGGCAAGTAAATTTTTGTATTTTCAAATTACTATATTTCTTAACAACATTTTTCATACCAGTGTATTGTGTTTTATTTAAATATATTTGATGAACAAGTTTTTGTAATTTGTAACAAGATACATTTTAATATATCTGTGCCCATCTTTGATTATATGATACATCAGAGTTTTCTGTTTTGCAGGTGTTGATTTGACTGTTTCTGACCCTCCTATATGATGTGTGATGGCATGATTTATAGGGTTAATTTCATCTTTGTGTTTAAAATATATATTAATTGCCATTCAAAGTATCACCTTTGTGGGGTCAATCACCTGATTAATAAATGACAGATTCACTTACCGTAACTGTGCAAGTTACACTGAGACATTCAGATGTGACATGGAAAATGTGACATTAACAGTGGTACCAAAGATGATTTTAATGACTTTGACTTTACAAGACGCCCACAAGACAGAGGAATTAAAATAAAGACCAAAGGAGCCAACACTTTGAAACGTTGAGGTGATTATTGATGAGTTGGGTGTTTTGTTTCTCCCTGTCTGAGGTGTTGTCAGGTGATCACTCTGGCATAAACTTTGGATGAAGAAGATGAATCACCCCACTGAATTCTACAGAACTGATCTGTATCTGCTGGCTGAGGTATTATTATTATTATTTTTTAATTAATTTTCACAGTCAACAGTTTCTTTCGACATCCATGCAGGTCCAAACTACTCGAAAGGGCTGTATGGCTGCAGGTTTGCGTTCCAGCTAACCCAGAGCACACCCATCTTTCATCCTTAGTTACAATGAAAACAACAAAATAATGAGAACATCAACATAATTTTTAAGTTTCGTCAATGCAGATGTTCTACCCAGAGTTGTTTTATGGTACAAAGAACCCTTGATGAATGAGTTATTCAAGGATATCCAGAAAAGGGTTCTTTGGTTGAAAGGTGATGTTAATGCAGCCTTAAGTTCTACAAAGAACCTTTGACAAACCCTCCCTTCAGAAAAGGGTTCTGCAGTGGCAAATGGCTCTGCGTAGAACCCTTTTGGAACCCTTATTTCTAAGAGTGAACTCTCTCCAGGACTTCAGGATTAATGATGTGTCTTTGTGCAGATGTTAGGGTTAATTTAGGCTTACATTACTTTAGGTATAGCTTTGCTTCTGCAGACAGTAATTTGAGTGACTTAATGCAGATCATTAACTTAATATGTTAATGATTTACACAGAAATGTGAGAACCTGTATCTGGAGGTTTCATGTCATGAAGACTATACATTTAAACTGAAACACTTTTGTGTTACATATTATATCATTCATGATGTAATATGTATGTTTCTTCATGCAGTTGCACTGCTGCGCTGCACTGAGGGAATGAACATTTCATCTTGTGCCAGAAAAGATTCTCTCTGACTGACAAGCAAAAAAAAAAAAAGTTGGCTTCACATCATACCTTTGTTTTGAATCACACAATGGTTGATCCAGGCAGTTGTGACCAGGTGCGTTCTGTTTATTCAGCTTGACCTGGCTGACGGATTCATAAAGGCAGTGGTTTCAAACAAATAGATGCAAATAGACAAACACAAACGGTTTCACACAAAGAGATGGAGACTGAAGAAGAAAGTGATAGTTAAACAGAGAGTGGTGATGACTCCTACCAGGAGAAAAAAATATGTACATAAAGGTTCTGATATCAGCCAAAGATTTCACCTGTGTGTGTCCATGCATGTCTCCATGCACAGAAATAACACAATAGTATGAAAATGATCACCATAGACAAGTCAAGGCAAGTTTATTTATATAACACCATTCAGACACAAGTCAGTTCAACGTGCTTTACAGATCTGAATAAATTACAGCCATTTTTCCATTTCACAAAATTCCTCCCATCCATATCCTCCTCTTCATCAGGACTCACCTTCGAGTTCTTGTTCACCAGGTGAAGAGAGATCACGTCTGTGTCACCAGCTTGGTCCCAAATGAGACTGAAGTCTCCTTTTATAAGAGAAGACACACAATGTGTGACACTTGTACATACAAACAATTACAAAGAAACGTGTGGTGAGTCATGCACTGAAAATCTGGCCAATTCCCCACAAACAAGCTCCACCAGTCCTTGTGCCATACTGTACAGACAGACCATTAATCCCTGCTAAGACGGTGAATTGATGTCTGTTTTGTCCATAGAGGGAAGATTCGTATTTGTTGACATTGATTACATGTTGCTAACAGGTGGAGTAGATAATCTAAGGTGGGGCCCGGCCTAGGGTGGAGAACTTATGTGTGAATCAAAACTAACCAGTGATTATCCCAGGCCACATGTGGTGAGGACATGTGTCCATGTTTCAGTAAAGTTTTGGTCCCTTGTAAAATGTAATGGTTACATTAATTATTAATTATTGAACACATCTAAAGAAATTTCCAACATTTTGGGGAAGTTTGCTACTTGCTGCCTCCCCCCTGCCTCCTGTCTTTGTGCTATGCTGGAGTACGCTCTATCTGTCTTGCTATAAAACTCCACCCCAAACTCTATATTTGGAGCAAAAAAGTAGTATACTTAGCATAGTTTATTAGAAATATATTTCAAGAATACAAAATTATTCTACTTTTTTTTGCTTAATTTAAAATATATTTAAAGTCTACATTTAAAAATGTGTGCTTCAAAATAGATTAAAATAGATTAAGTTAAACTCCTATGTACTAAAAATATAGTAATTCTGCAATACTTAAAGTGGTATTTCAGTTGACTTACAAGTACAGGAAAGGGCACTTTATATACTGTAAATTGTACATTAGTGTAATTTTAAAAAGTATACTAAATTGCAAAAACTTACAGAGGTAAGTTAGTTTACTTTTGAAAAATATAATTATTTTCAAATTGTTGGTTTTTTTTTTACTATACTATTAGTATGCTTTATGAAAGTATACTTTAATTTTACTTCATTAGAAGTAAAATGTATGTAAGTATAAAGTGCACTTTAATTCAGTATACTCTGAAAAAAGTAGCACAAACAAGGTCAGTTTTAGTTCTATTAATCAAGCATGTGTATTAGTAGATACATAGCCATGGAGTTGTAGCTTTAACACCTAAAAGTATACTAAATACTCTTAAAATTGTGCTTTTCTACAGTTTAATTCCAACTCAGATATACTGAGTACAGCATTAGCTGTTCCAAAATAGCAAACTTTAAGTTAACTAATCATTTAACACACTTGAAGTAAACTTTGTAAGTTCGTACACTGTGGCAAAGTCTGAGGAGAGAAGGATCTGATACTCTCCCACAGGCGAAGCGCTGATGGAGCAGGGTGTGGTGAGGGCTGATTGTTGACAGCTGCAGAGACTCAGCTCTCAGCCAGCGAGGCACGTAGAGACCTCTGGTGGATGTGAAAGACAGCACAGGGATGAGAACCTGCCAGCATGAAAGAACCATCCATCAGTATTACACACTAAATCATCAATGAAGCTGTTGAATGTGTGAAAACTGTGCAATGATGGGGCAGTGGAGGGGCATATATGTACACATACCAGCCACAGGAAGGGCTAAAGGCAGAGAGAAACATTTAAAAAGACACCAGCAAGATGATAGGCGGATTGGGTAGGTGTGTCGCTGTGCTATTGGACAGGAGAGATCAGCTGATGGAACAGCTGATATCACAACTGGCAGCCCCAGACAGTGACATCAAGAGGAGTGAGCCTGTATGAGAGGAGTGAATAGAAGGAGGGTAAGAAAAATAAACTACAGGCCCAAAAATTCAAAGTCTAGTCCTCCTCACTGAACTGTCACTGTAGCTTCATTTGTCCAAGAAAAACTATCACCTGTTTATTCAAGATAAATCACAGACTTTGTTGCGAGCAGTTTCATGTCAAAACTACTTCCTTTCTTTTATATTTCTGAAGAAGTTCTTGTAGATTCCTATACATGAAACTGCTCACAACAAGGTCACCACAGGACTAGTGCCATCTAGGTCTATTATATTGGGGAGAAGGCAGACATCTCTGCAGCTGATACGTCCAAAACTAGGCACCAAAGCAGTACAGATGGATAAATAGCACATTTTGCTTAGGGGGCAAATAAATAAATTTATGTTGATATTTGTATCTGTTTAGCATTTTCTTTATGAAATTAAAAATATTTAATAGTTGTAATGTGAGTATTGCTTGTAGAATTTTGAGTTTTCTTGTTTTCATATATATTAAATTTGAAAAGAAGACAGGAATGTAAAGTATCAGACTTGTAAATTTGAATGTAAATTTGCAGACATTTATGATTAAGCAGCACTGAGACTTTCCAGAAATCATGACCTGGTTACTCCAGATAATCCACAGACTTTGTTATGAGCAGTTTCCCCGGCTGAATCTCCAAAACTCTGCAACTCACACCAAGTAAATCTAGATGGATGAATAGCACTACAGGCTGGGGGAAAATATTGATTTTTGATTTGGGGTGAACTGTCCTTTTACCCACTGACCCAAAAATCTAAACTTTCTTGAACTGGGGACACCTCTTTTCCATTTGCACCAACTGTCCCTAATTATCCTGTTTTGAGTCTGAAACGTGTCCCTGAAAACAGCTGAGTCATACTCACATGTACATACACACACATACACACTGGCGTGAACTCTACTCACTGTTACCTTTCTACGTGCACATATTCTCCTCCCCAGCAGGCCTCACCTTGCAGCTCCTCAATGAAAGACGAATGGCCCTGCCCCAGATGTATCTACTCCACCTGTTAACAAAACAAACATCAATGTAACACATTCATGAACATGCAATCAATGTCAACAGATATAAAACTTGTCTCCACAGACAATACAAACTTTAATGACACAAAAGGTCAGGAGGACTGGTGGAGCTGGTTTATAGGGATGGCCCAGACTTCCAAGTGCATGAATCATATTTTTTTGGTTTTCTTTGTAGCCTACATGTTTGTATGTACAAGTGTCACACATTGTTTGTCGGTTCTTATAAAAAGGAGGCTTTCCCTTCAATCTGATATCAGTCTCATTTGGGACCAAGCTGGTGACACAGACTTGATCTCTCTTCACTTGGTGAACGTGAACTCGAAGGTGAGTCCTGATGGAGAGGAAGATATGGATAGAGGGAGTTTAAGAAAATAGCTGCAATATGTTCAGATACTGAGTGAGATCAGTGCAAAAAAGCCTGGCACATGCAATGGAAAGCATATTAGTCTAAATACTGGTCTAAAACTTGAGAATATTTACTTGCATTGACTAAAGCTTTATTCTGTGCTACTGGGCGGCAGTAGCTTAGTCTGCAGGAACTGGAGGGTGGCCAGTTCAAGTCCGTCAGCACAGTACTGATAGCTGGAGAGGTGCCACTTCATCTCCTGAGCACTGCCAAGGTGTCCTTGAACAAGACACCAAAAAACCTAAATGCCTGGAGCGTCTGGTTATGTCAATAGGTCCTGTTTGTGCTCCCAATAAGAGGCTTCCAGGACATTGTAATGGCAGAAGTTCTTAATATACAAGAAAGAAACTGCTCTTCATGCCGTAACTCTGACAAAGATAGGCATATCAGTTATAGCTTCAACTTCTCAGTGGTATAATAAGTAACAAAGAGTTCTATAGAAATAGAAAGATGCTGTGTTTTTAAAGTGTTAACAGTGCACCGATAAGCTATTCTACTGTCAAATAAACTATTTTACTATTTTTATAGGCTACACTATATTATTTGTAACATAACTTATATAAATAATGGATGAGTGAGTCAAACACAGGTTCCTTAGTGACAATAGACTAATTTGCATATTGTTGAGGATGAAAAATGTCACTGTTGCAAATCCTGATGAGATGCGGTTTAAATGTGAACATTCAATCAGCGTTTTCAAATAGCCAATGTAAAAATGTTCACTTTCTACTCTGAATATCTTTTCACAGTGGACCAGAGACATTTTTTAACTGGACAGAGTGCCTGCAAAAATTTTTGGCAAAGCTTTATTTTCAGTTCATCGTGTATGTTTCAAAAACATTCACTCCTGTTTTCTTCTTCCAAAGTCAATCTCAATTTTTCTGTCCAGCTGCAGGTATGAGTCTGGAAAATCTCCTCAAAGACCCCAAGGGTATCTTTGATAAGTATGCCAATGCTGATGGCAAGTTAAGCAAGGAGGAGATGATGGAGCTGTTTGACAAGGAGGTTAACTGCCCCGAGCTGAAAGTAAGAAACTCATCTCACTCATTTCACACAGCACAGTTACAACACACATACACATGTATATATAACATTCAGTTGTTATCCTGTTTCTTATTGACCATTTGGATCTATTTCATGCTGTTAACTATAATAATCTGTTCTGCAGGAAAAACTCTGCAAAGCTGACTGTAAGATGATCATGAGGAAGGGGGATACGGATCGCGATGGACAGATCAACTTTGAGGAGTTTTCCAGGCTTGTGGACTGGATCTCCAAGCGCTGCGATGACAAGAGGCGTGAGCGGGGGCAAGAATGTGGCAGGAAATGTGAATGAATACACTGAACAGTCAGAATAGAACCACTGAAGAATTATCACCAAAATAACAAATTTACAAATGGCATAAGTGGAATTGCTATTAGTAACATCACTCAAACCTGTTTACTTCAGATTGAAAATTGGTTTTCAAATAAGTCTCCACTGAGCACTTGCTGAGAAAAAAATAAAAACATTCAAATTTGAAAGGGTCTTGTTTGTCTTTTTATGCACACAACACACAGCTTGAAATAATAACGAGGGAGAACAAATGTGTGAATGCAACAGAGATTGTATCTGTTGCTATGGTTGAAGGGGTTACACCTACAGTAGTTATTTCGATAGTAATATTAATTATTGACTCTTTATTTTATGCTTATACCTGATTATCACACAGTTGTAACTATTTATCACATAAAATCACCATGAGAATTTTTCATCTTGACTTTTTTTCATCATAACTTTTCGTCTACTTTTTCTTTTTCTGGTGGAGGTGGGCTTGCATAAAGAATACTTCAAACACCTTAGAGTTTACAATAGACTAAAATGATCATATACTAAGCTGAAACATGCATACACATTATTTATTTGTAGCTACACTCCTTTGTATTTTATGGCTCATATTTCCCTCTAAGAGGGAGGATTTATGCTCACACAGTTTACAGCCACACACAAGGAATAGATTTGTTTCTGCATCCAAAATGATGAAGTGTTCTTCATCTGAAAGGAGGTTGATGTTAGAAAGCCTCTGCATTTCAAGGAGTGCATTCAACTCACTTACAGTGCATGAGAGAACATGCCATGCCAACAGTGTGCAGGCAGATGCTCACCTCTCTCTCAGAATACAGTATTTTGATACACTTGCTCCACCTGGCAGGCAGTGGGGAGACTGCAGTAGATAACTTATGGGCGAGCAGTGAGTGTGTTCAGGGTTGCACAAAATGGAAGCAATCAAAGTTAAGCATCCCTGAATCACTGAATTTTCTCCAGCACTGAATTACATTCTGTAATTCAAAGATTCTAACACAAACTTTGCATGCCAGTTTAGAATCTTTTCTTAGCCGTGTACACAAGAAAAGTCTGATTTACTTTTGCCACAATTACATAAGTAAAACTTCTAGAAATTACATCAGAGAATAAATGAACAAGCAATCACTTTGTTGTTAGTCATGCAGACATCCATCCTTAAAATGTTAAAATAAATAAATAAATATTTTTTATATCATGATGATTTAACTGAATGAATTGAAAACTTTTCTCAGACCCCGATTGAGAACCTCTAATTTAAGCAGTTGGTCTTTCTTATACAGTGCTAATGGTAAACCTGCACAACAAGCAGCTGTTTTCTCACAGGAGCCACGTTAAGGTGACTGTCATTTCTTTATATCCCAGTGTCCCTGTGTTGATAGAAGAATATATATATATATATATATATATTATTCATCCCCCAAAGTGCAAAACAGTATAAACCAAAAACTTAACAACTCAGCCTACAAAGGAGATCAACTCAAAATAACAGCAAATAAAACAAGGTGTTAGAACAAAGTGACCTAACGAGACATGAGGGAACATAGATTGTAGCTTGGCCAAACCAAATAACACACCAGGGGAAAACAAGACAGACACCAATAACAACTTAATGCAAAGACAGAACTAACTAAAACCAAATCCCCTTATGACTTTGCAGCACATGGTATAACCTGATGGACTGGCCACAAGATTTGACAGTCTTTTGCCCTCAGTGATGCCTTTTGCTTCTCCAAGAAGTCACTCTCCCACAAGCACTGTAACTTAAAAAACAGAGAAACAATGATTAATATAATAGAAAATTGTTTGTTTAACCGTATGTGAAAAATTGTGCACTCAATTAAAACTTTTAACTGTGTACTAAAAACAAATAAAAAGATTACAAATCAAATAAGCTACATAATGTAGTCTGTAATGTGGAAATGAATTATTTGAAGGTTGGCTGACTGCAAATTAAATTAACCTGTGTACTTAATAAAGTAATGAGGTGTGTGTATGAACAACAATATTACCATTCCTGGCTGTTACTCTGTGTGGTCGTGACCATCACACCCTGCCTGCAGCAACAAATGATTGTGGATGGACCGGCTGCTCAGCCAGTCACAAGTACCTCACCGGGAGGCAGAAACATGGCAGATGAGAACCAGCAGACATTTGTTTTTGTTTCTAGACAGGCTGGAATGTGTGTGAGTTAAGTCTTTGTAGGTGGAAGATAATCCACATGAAAGGATGTAAAACTGATATTAAAAGAACTGTACTGTATGGACACACTCCCATCCCATAGATATCCTGATCAGAGCAAGTGTGCTGTTCAGACTTCTTACAAACCCAAAAACAATTTTATCAAAATATTTAAACATAAGATTGTTTCTTTTTTTGTTTATTATAAGTGATATGGTATAATTCAACTGTACAGGGGGGTTGAGACTTCCTATTCTGATAATTGGGAATTTCTATTCTGAATTTAATTAATTTTCTGTTTATATTTATATGTTGTATTTTATGTGTAGCATGAAGGAACAACCACTTTAATTTTGTTGCTCAACAATGACTTTCATGACATGAAAAAGATCTGATATCAGTCAAAGTTTAAAAGTTTGAGTATTGGAAAAAATGGATCAGACTTTTCCGTTGAGGAAGCATGGACCGTATGTGCACAGGAGATCATAGCAAGTGTTTGCCAAATGTTTAATGAGCCCATTCTTGTTTCCTTCCACAGTAATGATACCAGGGGCCTCATTCACAAAATGGATTTCTGATCAGTTTTGACCTTAAGCATGACTTGAGCAGGAAACCAAGTATGAGTAGTTATTTATAAAACCTTACTCAGGCATGGAAATGATCTTATTTCTAAGCAAAGTCTAGACCTAAGTGATTTTACTGCTGGTTGTGTAGTGGTAGTGCAGTTTGGACGAATATGTGCCTAGTTTGTGGTCAGTTTTATGTTACCTTAATGAACAACAAAAGGGAAATGATCAATTAATAGTGTGAGGAATTAACAGTGAAACACTCTCAAGTAACGTGTTTGTCTTTTGCTCCATGGCTATTCCTGACTAAACCCTCAATGGGCTGCATTATTCATTCATTCATTCATTCATTCATTCATTCATTCATTCATTCATTGTCCATAACTGCTTATCCTTGAAGGGTCGTGGGGGGGCATTGGGCGAGACGTGGGGTACCATTCACACTCATATTCACACCTATGGGCAATTTAGAGTCACCAATTAACCAATTAACCTGCATGTCTTTGGACTGAGGGAGGAAGCCGGAGAAAACCCACACAGACACGGAGAGAACATGCAAACTCTGCCCCAGCTATAAACTCCCCAGCTCTCCAGCTGGATTACATAAGGGGAGATTGCAGGTTTGCAAGTTTTCTTCTAAGAACCTGCTTGAGGTAAGGTGTTTTATGCTCAGTGTCTTTTATGAATCATACTTAAGCATGCTTTCAGAAATGAACTTATGACTTAGTTCAAGTACAAATCTACAAACATTTTTATAAATGTTGCTCTGATACCCACCAACCACAAGTGCAGTGATTGCCATAAACAGACGAAGATGCTCACATCAAATCAAACTCCATAGTTGTTTTTTATTCTGAATGGAAAGTTCTTTGAAACCACTTTACAGACTTACAAAGACATTTAAAACACAAATAACAGGCTTGCATAGGCCTAATACCAGTAGCATCTGTTTTCAAGGTCGACAGTGTCATTAATAACATACACATACTGTATATGTCATATGAATAAAATCATTTTAAATGCATACAAACATTGTAGGAGTTAGTATCTTCTGGTATCAGTCTTCTTATTCACCAGCCTTTTCTTTGTCTTTCTTGCCACCCTTGCCTTTCCTCTTCTGGTAGTAGCATTTGGCCAGGTCAGACACACACCGACAAAACTCTCGGAAGTTGATGTCGTCATCGTGGTTTTTATCCAGTGTCCTCATGACTTCATCAATGTCATCTGGATTTATTTTTTCCTGAAGAATATATTCTTATAGTTAAATGACAGTATGAAAAGTGCAAAAGCACCAAAATGGTGAATCAGAAGTAGGATGATGTAATTTTTATATCAGTAGATTTACATGTCATGTAAACAGAGTGATTTCAGTGTCTTACTTTAAACTCGGGGCTTTTTAATTCTTCCTGCAACAGCTTCTTCAACTCCTCTTTGTTTAACTGGCGTTTCCTGCCTTCTTCACCAGAGTACTCCATAAAGAGATCCACAATGTTCACAATGGCCTCTTCCAGACGAGGCATGGTTTTTGCTGGAGAAAAAAAAAGTTATAGATTTTGAGTAATTAACAGAAAGGCAAGAGAAAATACCTTTAAAACATAATGCATGCAAAGAAAATACTTTTCAGACCGTATCTTGTCAAGCCTTATGACCTGTTTTAATAGTCTGTTAAGGACATGGTTGTTAGACTGTTTATAGACTTTAGACGTAAAAGTCAAAGGATCAATATCAACACTATAAAGTGGCTGACTTTATGCTTAGAGGTCCTGGTGTTTGCTTTAGCACCAAAAAAAGATTTACAATGAACACCATTTACTTTCAAGTTTTAATTAATCATGATAATAATAATGCCAGTTTATAGACAACATTCTGATGTTTCCATTGCATATTTCATTATCAGAGAAGGAAGTGTTGCATGGTTCTGATGGCTGATCTCAAAGGTGCTGTTTAGTCAATAAGACAACAAGATCCAAGAGGTCTTGCTTAAAGGAGAAATATGTAGGAACCAAGTATTCAAAAATAAATACTGCAATCCAAAATAGTGAGTTGGAGTTACAGGCAGTATATTAGATATGTTGCATCTCTGTAAAATAGTCAATCTATGGTTGAAGCGAGCTGTTTGCCCCCACCCCCTCTTGGACAGACTTGAAGCTCAGGCAGTTTGCCTGCAGGCTGCATGGACACTAAACCTACACAAGTGCAAGACGAGTGCAACATTATATCAAGATGATCAGCTGTTTGTTACTGTCAATTGTGTGTCGATGTAAAGCGAAGCTCATCATCTGAAAACAGCCCACTGACCTGAAAACACACACACTGGAGCTGGAGTTCAGCATCTGTCTGCTTTACTGCCAGACACTGTTTACATACTACTGCTCAATTTAATTGTTAGAAACATCTACTTCCTTTTAAAACATTATTGATTACTTTCTTGTGACTTATAAATAGATACTTAATTATTTGGTTAACATTCTGCAATGATTTTGACTCTAGTGTCCAGTATTTCAACTCAGAATGTCTCTTTAATCTTTGATGACATATCATATTCATTTAGTAGAGTAAATATATTACATGTTTCTCCTTTAATCTTAGGTCATGCAGACAACCATAGAAAAATACTGGGACCCTGTCTTCGGGTGAAAAAACACTTAATTTCTTCTTCAAGCTCAGGCAAACAAACACACCAAAGCTTATCCTCTCTAAGTCCTCCTTGTTTCCATGGCATATTGCATATTTCTTGTATTACTCATCGTCTGAACTGAGTGCTTTAGTTCCTGGTTTTCTTTCCTTCCACAAAACTCCCTTCCCCAATGCCTTTCATCAGTACTCACCTTTGAGTTCACGTTCACCAGGTGAAGAGCGATCACATCTGTGTCAGCAGCTGTACCAGGTGAGACTGAGGGGAAGCCCTCCTCTTAAACAGCAGACACAGTGGCATGCACACAACCACACACCCACTCACACCAGCAGTGATTCATGCACTGGCAGTCTGCCCTGCTCCACCCAAATGAGCCTCACTAAAACTGAGTCACAACTGTACCACAGTTAAGAAAATATTAACTGAGGACAATCTTTATGTTTGTGTTGTGGAGCAAATGGTTGTACTTGTTTACATGCGTGTGTTTGTCCGTAAGTGATTTTTCTCTCTGTCTGCATGCATGTCTGTCATATCCTGTTTGTTCTAGAATTTCTTTTTCTGCTTTATAGAGCAGTCCTTTTTATTAATAGGGCTACATTTGATTTTCTTTTTTAGTTTTGCAAATATAGGCACTCATGAGACCATCAAAACAATGCTTCATGACACTTTTTCTCACAATGTTAAAAACTTTTTAGTTTCAAATTTGAAAAAACTTTTGAATAGATAAAAATAAAGAAGAATTTAAAGACACTACAAATGATTCTGAAGAAAGATTTGTGTCAAACTCTGATGATTTGGCTTGATACATCACAAACACAAAGCATTGGTATTTGACAACCTGGAAATCAGACACATCAACTATCTTTCTTCAGAATCACTTGTTGCACCTTAAAGCCAAGGGTGTCAATTTCAAAGTGGTATTTTATTTCTTAGTAGTACTGGAATAAAGTTGAGTACACTTTTGAATGCATGTTTTTAACTTTTGTGAGTGTAAAAGTATGCACATCTGAGTGTCTTGTCTGTGTGTTTGAACATGTTTGACTCTGAGGAAAGTGACTCCCATTCACTCTGCTCGACTGTTATGTAACCCCCATTTTCCACTCATCTGTTCCAAGGCAGTGAAAAGGCAGCATTTTCCTCTTCTCCTCCCCTCTTGTGTCCCTGCCAATACTGTTTTTAGATCAGTTCAAAGTACTGAGCCCCATCCTCTCTTCATTTTGGCCATATTACTTCAGTTTATTGAATATTAACAGATTCTTCTTGCAGTGAAGGACAAGAAAAAAGAGATAGAGGATTGTGTGCAGGGATGTGCACAAGCATTTTAGAGGGCAGGAGCTCAAGCAATAAAAGGGGCACTCAGTGCACCTACAAATTCTCTATTCCCACCACCCTGTTGTTGCCACATCACTGTCATTGTAACATGATAGTGATGTGGCATCTATGATGTGCAGAAACCACACGTTTTCATGAAATTCATTCATTATTTAATTCAACTTTTTATATGTACAAGTGGAGTTAGATTTAGTAAATTACTGAGCTGGTATGAAAAAAGTAGACCTGTCCCTTTGCACCGATGTGACTATATGAAGGTCCTTAATTTTGTTGTGCTTTCTTTCTTTTGTTTTTCACTTTGTTAATGGTTAATAATAAGTTAGTAAACCGTCTATAAACATTATTTGGAGGCTAATACGTATTAAGTTGCAACTGATGATTAGAACACCTTACATACTTACATAATTTATGGTATGTATGTGAACAAGTGACGTACTTATTTTAACACAAAGCATGATCTTTTCCTAAATCTACCCAAGTACTTTCTCTGCCTTCATTTTGAAAGTTAGAAAGTCAGAGTTTAAAGCAGATAGGGGCGCTGACCAAGCTGCTGTATATGACAATTTGGTAGTGAGAACTTGTTGCCTTTAAACATTATCTGGATGGTTATTGTAAGGTTACAAATGATATTTATAATAATATGTACATGGTTAATAAATGATGTGTAGTGCATCTATAGACAGTATTTAGATATAATTAGATTTATATTTAAAAATAGATTTAGATAAAATTATTTACACTTACTTAATAAAAGGTTGCACATATAGCTTAAAAGGATACTACACTTTCCATGATAACCTACTCAGTATGTACTCACCATTATGCCGATGTGATGATAGGTCCAGATCTTCAGTTCACAAAACAATCCTGGAGTTTCAGCAGAAAACAGGGTAGCAGCTTCATCCAGTACAATGGCAGTGAATGGCGTCGATCTCGCGAGACTTCGTATATATCCTAATGGCCGCACATGCCGAAGTCTCGCGAGATCGACGCCATGTTTACATCTTACCGGCTACATGCTACAGCTGATATTTCAGCTAAAAACATGGCGTAAATGGCGTTTTTTGCGGTTAATTTTTAATGTCGCGGCTTGCAGACACTTGGATTGC
>JAJHUR010075653.1:0-10246 GCA_027495735.1 Lutjanus campechanus | reverse complement strand
CATTTTGAGTGAATTAAGCCCTTTCTGGGCGCCACAGGCTCAAACGTCACACTTTTCACTAGGGCTGAACGATTAATTGCATTTGCGATAAGATCGCAATATGATAAAAAGCGATTTTCTAATTGCAACGTGTGCGATTACAAAGTGGCCACGTGAAAAAAAAGTGGTCACTTAACGCAAGAGAGAGCGCAAGAGAGAGACAACAGGTTGTATGGGAGAATATGAGATAAGACTGTGACTCACGGACTAACCTGTGGAGGGCAGTAATACGCCTTGGAGCATCGAAACAGCCAAGAAACAAAAGAAGAAGAAGAGCGACAATGGACCAGTCCACTGGATTTTATGGTGCACCTTCACCCGTTGCGCAATGGCCACTGGCTCGACAGAACAGTCTGACTCAACTGAAACTTTGGTCTCAAAAAGGAACAGCTCATCAGCGGTCTGGAATTACTTCAGTTTCAAAAGGGAAGATGCTGCGCAGCGTCAGGTGTTGTGCAGAACA
Organism: Lutjanus campechanus; assembly: GCA_027495735.1. Lineage (NCBI taxonomy): Eukaryota > Metazoa > Chordata > Actinopteri > Lutjaniformes > Lutjanidae > Lutjanus > Lutjanus campechanus. The sequence continues at coordinate 9,744 of JAJHUR010075653.1, read as the reverse complement.
TGCCGTGCGACTGTTGCTACTTCAAGAGGCAACACCACAAACCTTTTCCAGCACTTAAAAAAACACCACAAACCCATATATGACAGTTGTATGGCTAAAATGCCTAGCACCAGTGCGCCTGACACCCCAAAACCAAGACAGGCATCTTTACCTGACATATTTGAAAGTGTCACTCCGTATGAACGCACTTCTAAATGGCACAGGGAAATCACTTTGGCAATAACAGAGTTCATTGCCAAAGATATGGTGCCTCTCAGCATGGTGACCAAGCCTGGGTTCACAACACTGATAAATACGCTTGATAAACAGTACAGTATACCCTCCCGTACATACTTCAGTCAGACTGCCATACCAGAGATGTACAAAAAGTGCAAAGAGCAAGTCGCCACCGAGCTAAAAACGGTGGAGTTTTTTGCGAGTACAAGTGATATGTGGTCAAGCCGCACAGCGGAACCTTATCAGAGTCTATCTGTTCATTTTATCGATGAAGAATTCAACCTGAAAGCTCGCTGCCTGCAAGCTATGTACTTCCCTGATGACCACACAGGGGAAAATATTGCAGCCGGCCTGAGAGAGGGGCTTGCCAGCTGGGATCTCCACAAGGAGAACCACGTCTGCATCACGACTGACAACGCCTCAAATATGGTGCTGGCTGCACAGCTTAATGATTGCACGAGGCTCCAGTGTTTTGGGCACCAATTACATCTTGCCAATAGTAAGTAATTTATTTTATTTTATTTTTTCTCTTGTTTTTTGTGAGAGTAGGGTAATAAACAAAACACACACACACACACACACACACACACACACACAAGATGTGTTTTGGATAAACTATAAATACAGTGTTCTTGAAACTTTAGTCTTTCACCTGGAATTTTGTCTGATATTCCAAATGTTGCAGCAAACCTCAGTCCAGCAGATTTTATCCCTCCAGCGCAGTGCACAATTTACACATTTCCATTGTTTAATCTATTATTTCCACACAAATTTGGTGTCAGACATCATGCTGTGTGTCTAATTCAGATGGTAGAGCAAAAAGTTACTTCATTAAATGCATTAATGACTGGAGGTACTAGAATTAATGGCACTTTGTGCTTGTTAATTAATTAATTAATGCGCTCAGTGTGCTCGGCTGGTAACATAACAGCAACAAAACACACACCAGCCCACATGAAAATCAAATACCAAGAATAATATAGCAACATGCTATGGCTTTATTTTAGTTTCCTGTCAAATGCCAATTAAACATATTAGACAATGGCTATTGTACAACTGCATTTTTTTCCTGCTTTGTCTCAAGATTGGGGGGTTCCTGCTCCCCCCCAAATTCAACTTTGGGGGGGGGGGCATAAAACCCAATGCCCCCCCGTAGATGGTGCTTATGAATAGCCTTGTATCACAAAACTCAAATTGTATTGTAATACGCTACTTTTTATTTCTTTCAGAAAATACACTCAAAGATGACAGTGTCCAGGGCATCAGCACTGTGCAGGAAGCTGGTGGGGCACTTTTCCCACAGCTGGAAGAAGAAGGCAGCACTGACTCAGGCACAGAGGGAGCTCAAACTCCCTGAGCACAACCTCATAACTGAGTGCCCAACAAGATGGGGATCAAAAGAAATGATGATTGCCAGAGTTCTGGAACAGACCAAAGCCATTTCTCAGGTGTTGTCTGGTGATCGATATGCACGATCTTTCATCCCAACCTGGCAGGATATTGACGTGTTGGAGTCAATCCACAAGGCACTGTATCCTCTACTGGAATTTACAGATGCCCTTTCTGGAGAGGAATATGTGAGCATCTCCTACCTCAAGCTAGTTCTCCACCTTTTTGCCACATCAGTCCTGGCTGAAGATCCCGAGGACACTGACCTGACTAAATCAATAAAAACCAAAGTCCTAGCATTCCTCAGTGATAAATATGGGGACCCAAACGTCCAGGAGCTCTTGGATGTTGCTTCTTTCCTGGACCCGAGGTTCAAAACACAATACATCAGTGCCGACAACATCCCTGACATCAAGACCCGACTGAAGACGGAGATGGTAGAATCAGCACAACGTACACATAGGGTAAATGATAATTATGTATTTACCAAAAACACAGTATTTCTGTAAAAACTGCAAAACTAATGGCTGCTTTTTCATCCAATAGGAGAAGAGACCACGCACTGGAACTGTTCAGACACCTCAAAGTGCACAGCCCTCGGGGGAAAAGGCGAAGAGGTCTCTTGGCAGTTTTTTCAAGACCAGTGCTGCCTCTCCTTTGCTGTCTGTTAGATTTGAAGATGTCGCAGAGGCAGAGGTAAACAGTTACCTGATGATTCCTGCCATTGATGAAGAGGATCCCTTGGCTTGGTGGAGGATGCACAAGATCAGCTACCCACAACTGAGCAGGATGGCCCGCAAGTATCTTTGTATACCTGCCACAAGTTCTCCCTCAGAGTGTCTGTTTAGCACAGGAGGGAATATTGTGACCTGCACTCGCTCATCCTTGAAGCCAGCAAAAGTCAATATGCTGGTTTTCTTAGCAAAAAACCTGTGAGTTACTGAGAACAAAACTGCTGGATCATTATTGCTGGCAGTGCCAGACTCATTGTGCACTTTAGTCTGAGTGGTGTGTTACTGTTGTTTACATATATAATGTTCAAATTGTTTGTTTTTATTTAATTTAGGTGTATTTATCTATCTTTTCATTTATAACTTTATTTACTTTGATTTTGCAAAATACTTTCAAAGTAGTAGAGGTAAATTGTGTGTTCCAGTTTTTGTGAAATGTTACTGACTTTGGAGCATGTTTAAAAAGTGCATGCTATTATTATTTTTTGCTATTATTATTTTTTTCAATGACTTTCTAAGTTACATACATAGAGGCAAAGCCAAAGATTTTTGTTTCTGTAATGAGCAATTGAGCAGCTGAGAACAAAACTGCTGGATCATTATTGCTGGCAGTGCCAGACTCATTGTGCACTTTAGAGTGGTGTGTTACTGCTGTTTACATATATAATGTTCAAATTGTTTGTTTTTATTTAATTTAAGTGAAGTAAAGATTTTTGTTTCTGTAATGAGCAGTTAAATAAAAATGTTATTTATTTCAACTTTTGCATCTTATTGCAACATATTTTAATTCTAACAAAAACAACCAGCCTATGGGAAAGAGCATTTTATACTAAATGCATCTAATATTGTGTTGGCCATATTAAAATAATTCATGTTTTTTTGAAAAAAAAGGGGGGATAAAATAATAATTTTTAAAGAAATCTCTACTCTACGCTCTACTTGGTGGGATTGGTCACATTTGAGCAGGAGCGGGGCCGTCGGGGCCCAGCGCAGCGCATGTTCAGCACTGTAAACCCGAACAAGTTGAAAATACTTAAAATATTTGTCGTATCCGATTACATAAAAGTTTTTGAGTAGTGGAAATAAATTTTATGAGTTTGACGGAACTTAAAAAATGTACTTTCAGTTTACTCAAATGCTTTCTTGTTGTTATCTTATTTTTTAAGTTAAAATTAAGTTTAATTTTTAAGTTTAACCAACTCAAATTCATAATCCTGCTTAAAATTATTATATCCATATATATATATTCATATGAAACATATATTCATGTATATGTACATTGGATATATTGTTTTTGCTTTAGCTCACAATGTACCATTAATTTTTATCAATGTCTAAAAACAAAAACACACCTCACATCTCTTTTTTAGTTCACGTTTTTTTTAATTAAGGTTTAAAACAACCTTTGATAAAACATCTGGAACAGTTTTGTTAAACTAGTTTAGCCAGAAAAAAATATTGTTAAGGCTTAACAGTGCTACAGCTATCTGAACTGTATTTTACAGGAAGGCAGACCATGTTAATTTTAACAGAACCTAAATACATAGCATGTCCACTTACCAAAACAACAAATAAACCCCAGAGCACTCCTTTTAAGTAATTTCCACAACAGTGATAAAGGCCTGATGTAAACACGACAACAAAAAAAATAACACAAATTATACTCTTATACTTAATTTCAATGTACTTGCTACAAGGTGCAAATTAAGGTCAAAATTACTAATAACCAACAAATTATGTAAGATATGGAAAAAAGACATTTTGGTGGAATCAAAGCTAACACAGATCCAATTATAAAAACAAAATCAGTCACAAACAGTGCATCAGCGTTGAGGTAGATAAAGCAGAGGAAAACTCTTAAAATTCTTCAACTCTTGAAATTCTTCAACTCTTGAAATTACTTAAAGGTTAACCACTGTTTCATAGATCACTTACTGCACACTTGAATTGAGCAACGCAACATACTTACTCAACAGCTAAGAAGTACGTTAAGGAATTTTCTCTCTTCAGCCTCCTTTGAGGTATGGTGCAAAGTTATCAAACTTAGCAGGACCAGATACAGGGATGTCTCATTTACGCACAGGTGCCTTCAACATTGCTGAACAACTCGTTTTTCAAACTTAGGAGGCATGGTTTGAGTGCTCTGTTATCATCAAGACACAGCAGTATTTTCTGAACAAAGGTAAATGTGTGGATAAGTTTCTTTGGATAATCTAAATGCAACGCATAGATTAAGCCAAACAAGACAAGAAGTGCATCAGCCAACCTGGGGAGACCTCTCACAACAATGCCATCTTCGATCACAACAGAAATGCTGTCTGGGTTAAACTGGATGGTGCCAGTGGGGTTGTCAGTTGCCACAGAGAGGAGAGCAACAGGAGTGTCCTCACTGTCTGGATCATCTTCCCACTGCAAAATACACACACACACACAGAATAAAGTAAAAGGTTATAGAAATGATTCAAGAAGCTGGATTTGGGGTCCTGCACTGGAGTTACATGCTCCTCATACAGAAATAAAGATGAGTTAACATTTTCTTGTCTTGACACATCACTTGTATGCAGCTACCCAAGTTAATAGGCTCTTAGGAGTCATAATGATTTGTTCTCTTTATCTTAACTCTAAAATCTCAGCCGAATGTGATTTTGGGATTTTTGCACATTAGGAACCCAGGCCCACACCTAAGTACTCTTAGGCCCTATGTCTATTTTGTTTTATAAGAATGAACACAAACATGCTTGTGCTCGGGCACTGTGCTCGAGTCTGCTTGAAAAGCTGGTCTCAGGCTCGAATCGTTTACTCAGGAATGGAATACTGGAGATGTGAATGCATCTGTTCGACAAATAATATGAGATAGAGATATTCTTTCTTCCTCTATATTTCCCTTTTTTTACTCAACTACTTTTTGTATTCGACAAGAAGAGCAAATTTGTCACAGATTTCTTAAAAGCCTGGCCTTGCAAAAGGCAGTGGTGCCTCAGCACCAAACAGGCCGAATAAGTTGATCACTGTGAAATTCAAGGAGTCAGATTTTGTTTGCTCATAAAGTTAAACAACATGTATAGTATATACTGTGGCCATTGATAGACATTTGTGTAAAGTCAGGCAATACATACATTGCATGTCTTGAAGAACTCTGAGTCATCTTCTCGTAGGTATGGTGGGAGAGCACGAAGGGCCAGACTGCGTCTCAAGTGTATATCATGCTGGTCCTTTATCAAAAGCAAGAGGAGATAAAAGTCATTTTAATTTGAGGGAAACGACAGGAAGCTAAACATTGCACCACTTGTCTACAGCATCTCAAAACCAAACCAGTACACAACCCATAGAGCATTAAGTTTAACTTCCAAAAAATCAAAAAGATGGTTTAAGCTGACAAGAATTGTTTACTATTGCACTACTGTTGCAAGGACAAGCAACTTGACTCTTGAAGAAAGTGGACCCTTAAGAAAAAAGTTGGCAGTCCTGTTACTGCTAGCAACCATCAATTTTCCCAAAAGGTTAGGGATTTCCAACTATTGGTCTAACAATGCTTATGAATAATGAAGAACATCAGATTTTTGCGAAACACCAGTGTTGATTCTCTTACTTGTATTATTTGAAAGAAAAACATCTATCTAAATTTGTTTTTAAATAGCTTTTTTAAACCTTAGAGGAAAAAAAACAACATCAGACACATCCTATTTTGAAAGAAAACATATTAGTAGAGCAACAGTGTGTCAATAGCCCAGTAATGCTTCAACTTACCTGCTGGTCATAAATCCTCAGAATTTCCCGCAGCGCCTCTGCCGTCTTGCCCGTCCGGGAAGCCTTCTGCCTAAACAAGGCAAGCAGTTGTGGTGTGTGCCTGTCAAGCTCACGGTAGAATGTGTTGTGTAGGTTCACATTTGTGATGCGATGGAACTCAGCAAACACCTGGGAAAATACAAACAAATGTTAACAGATTAGTGTTCAGCTGAAAACAGTTAAACTTGGGAGTATTATGTACTTGTCTTGAGAAGCATGCTCTTTGTGATACATGAAAACAGTTTTTTCCTGTGACGCCATTTTCAGGGCTGGCCATCTTTCCAAAAAGTCCTTGGACTTCCTTGCACAATATCTTTGCGATGAAGGGCAAAGGTTGTCTGCATGAGCTTCTCAATTAACATCTGATCTTTCTCTGTCTTCTCTACTTCTTGAATGATGTCTTGTCTCATTTGTTCCAGGGAAGCCTGGCTTTCTCCTCTGGGAAAGTCCGGCAAGTAGTTTACTTCAGCACATCTGGCTTTTTTGATATTCGAGTGGGGATGTTCATTATCAGGGTTGGTATGGCTTCTCCTGCCTGTGTTGATGGACACCTCAGCACATCCTGTTCTAGCCAGCTTTGTCCGATAATTCCCCATCTTGAACTTCAAGCAAACCTTCCATCCATACCATCCGTTCGTGCTTCCAGGTTCGCGGAGACATGGATATGATGTAACCAGAGCTTCAGCTGCCATTCCTACTTCCCTGTCACTTGGATATGGCTTGAAGCTGTACATCTTTTCTGCCATGGTTTCCAGGATGTTGTGCTTTTGGGACCTTGTCAATTTCACTGTCTTTTCAGATCTTTCAAAAACAGTGTTTCCTTCCTGAAGTATGTGCTCAACTTCAAAAGAAAAAGCAGGCAGAGGGAAACAATCTGGCCAATTCTTCTGACGTTGAGTTAAAGGAACGTGAGGGAGGATGTCTGTATCAGAACTTGCAACTGAGCTGTCATCTCTTTCAGATCTCACGACTTTCAGCGTACCCTTCTCTGGCAATTCATGAATATCTACAAGAACGCTTAGTTGTCCATCAAAGTTAGGATCCTCATACTGCAATGTGAATTCACCTTCCAGTCTTGGCTTGAAACGGTCTTGCATTGTACTCTTTAGCTCCTCGACTGACTGTGGTCGCTCATTTAGAGTGAGCTTCATGGCAACATCTGTGGCAACAAATACATGAAGCACAAATCTCCTTGGAGCAGCCATCTCCTGATTTGTGCTGGTGTCTCAAAGTTCTATTTGAAATTTAAAAAAATATATATGTACAAGGTCATCAAGTTAGTGTTGATTGTTCTTTTGAATCACAAAGGAGATCAGGTACAAGCTATTTCTTTTCAGAGAGAAAGAACTGTTAGGTAATATTGTGAGTAACTAAGTTACAAGTACTGAAGGGGCCTACTCTTTCACTTAGTTAACAACACACTGGTTTTATCTTTATGTGCAAGAATAAAGCTGCAAGATACTTTTTAATGTAGTGAGATAAACCGCTTGGGTGATAAGAGCAGTCTACCATCTGTTGTATGCAAAGAGAGGCGATGTGTCATTGTGGTCAGATAAGGTATTAATAGTCAAACTCTGAGGATAAAGTTCATCGGATCGTAGGTTTTCAATGAAGTAAGACTTGTGTTGTCTGCTAAGAAGGACGACAAAGTTGTTCACGAGGAGAATCTGCTCAATTTTGCAAAACTGAGGCAGTCCGCCCTCCTGTCCCACAGACACAAACATTTCCACACCATAATCAGTCCCATCAACATTGACTTTTGATGTACTGTATATCATGCTGCTGTCTGTTATTTGTTCAACATATGCCTTTGCAACATCAGGAAGTGCTGAAACCATCACAGAACATACATTTGATGTCTGCTGATGAGGTTTAAAAAATGATGGGCCACTGAGATAAAATGACACCGTGTGCTGATGCCTGTTTGCTAGTGTTTTTAACACATTCTTGAAGTTTTGTGTGTCATGCATAACACGCTTGAAAAAGCGGTGCTTGCCCTCGAATCTCATTGTCCATAAATGGACAAGGGGCCCAAAACAGCATATGAGGTTAGGGTAGTGTTCGACATAATGATGTTTAGGCCGGAGTTTGAAATCAAGGAAAACCTCCTGCAGCATGTTTCTGTGGTCCAGTATCTTTGACTGCAAATACTGAATGGATTCATCTGTAAATACCGGGCACTGTACTATCTCAACCACCTCCTTCAAGTCCATCAGCACAGTCCATGCTCCATCTCCTTCAGCTACCATATGACCAATCATTAAAGGGAGCAATCTGAGCAACGTGGCATTTTCATGGGCATTGCCACCAATTGTGTTCTTTGCTGCAAAAGTCTTGGAAATAGTCTGAGGTCAGTCAACTTTGTCTGTGTGCTGGTATGGAAACGACACAATCTTGTTGTTCAAATACTCCAATGTGAAGTATTTGCTTCGGATCATCTCCCTTATACACAGAGCCATTTCTGTGGGCACAACATCCTCAAACAGATCATGGAGAACATCAGGTGGGAAACCTGTGACTGTGTGAAAATGCTCCAGTGATCGGCTAAGGACACCACACTGGCTCAAAATGTCCCCATGCATTACAGCATGCACCTCATTGTCATGGCTGGCTTTAGTTCTTTGACTAAATTCTTCACTTCCAGCATTATGAGTCTGAATGGTGTCTTGCGTAGCTGTGCAAAATCTGCAAAAATATTTTGCTCTGAAACACTTGGTAAAGCCTGCTAGTGTATGGGCTGCAAGATTATCAGAAACCACACACATGACTGTACCTCGGACTGCCTTACCAATGGACTCAATGAAAACCCCATCTCGCTCAAGAGTATGGAGATCTCGCAACAAAGGACCAAGAGCTCTTTCATAGCCAAACATCTCAATGTCAGAAACTTTACATAGTGCTGCCAGTTGAATCACGTGCAAGCCAGATCTGTATTTACTGGGTATATCTGCAAGTATCCAGTAAACATAAGTGAGTTTGTGGATTTTCCTTGAAGTACCCAGTGGATTCGCTATTTCTAGATCATCAATGTACAAAATTAGTGGCAGCTTTAGCTCATCTGAGGAACAGAAGAAGTCATTCTCTTTAAAATATGAACCATCTTGGTGGCTCACATAATGACCTGCTTGTGCTATCTTTGTTTCTTGCACTTTGTCCAGAATGTCAGTATGTCTGCAGAGTTTTTGTAACATCTCAAGAATGGGTATGTAAACTGCTGTATGTCCAGAATCTAGTGTATACTGCACAGGAATTACCACAGGGTAATTTTTCTCAAAAAATGTTTCCCTTCTCTTAGTTGTGGAGAGTATTTTATGCGTTTTATTTTATGCTGCAGTCTGCTGGGGAGGAAGTTTGGGAAAAAAGCAAGCAAGGAGACTGGATAAGCTTGTGAAAAAGGCTGGCTCTGTGATCGGAGTAAGGATGGACTCCCTGGAGGAAGTTGTGGAGAGAGACACAATGAGGACGGTGGAGGCCATCCTAAACAACATGGATCATCCACTGCATAACACCTTGATGGACCAAAGAAATAATGGTGGTGGAAGGCTCCTCTCTCTTCGTTGTAGGACAGAGAGATACAGAAGATCTTTCATACCAACTGCCATCAGACTCTATAATTCTTATA
>JAJHUR010075650.1:0-10131 GCA_027495735.1 Lutjanus campechanus | reverse complement strand
TGGTCTCGTTTCCTCATGTAGGTCACATAGAGGCATCACTATTAAATTGAGACAGTTTCATAACCACTTAAAACTCACTGATGTAGCTTTAACTGCATTACTTCTCATGTACACACACTACAGTGCATAAATCAGTGTGTGACGTTCCTATGCTGGTCAGGTATCTCTTCTGGACTGAATGGGGCCAGAACCCCTGCATCGGCCGCTCCCGTCTGGACGGTTCAGACCAGGTCACCTTGGTGAACTCGGGCATCATGTGGCCAAATGGAATTTCCATAGACTACGAGGTACAGTCGCACACAGAGGCACAGACACGGTCACCAGCCTCTTCCCCCCTCCACTCCACTCCCACATACTGTACCCCCTACCTCATCTCTTTTCTCCCTGAAATATGACTTTGCCTAAGAGGTTCGGTTTGTGATATGCATTTTAAAATTACTTTGCAGGAAAATACATTATACTGGTGCGACGCCCGCACAGATAAGATCGAGAGGATAAACCTTGAGACAGGTGAGAGCCGGGAGATTGTACTGTCCATGGCCAACGTAGACCTTTTCTCTGTTGCTGTGTTCGGGCCTTACATCTACTGGTCTGACAGGTAATTTATTATTTTCTTCAATGCACGCACATGAAATGGCCTGCGAAGCCTGCAATACTAACCCGACAATAACCCTTCCCCTCAAAGGTCTCATGAGAAAATGTTTTTTCATTTGCAAATACAGATAAACACCATTCTAAAAAATGAATAAACCAACACCAGTTTGATTGATATTCCCCTGAGTGCACAATAAAATAAATATGATTCATGAAAATTTAAATAAGTGATATCTTATCAGAACAACCAGAACACCTGTTTGACTGATTTTCCCTGGAGTGCACAAAAATAAACATCATTTAGGAAAATAAATCAAAACAGCGATATGTGTTCTTGCAGATGAACGCTTCATACTAAGAACAGCAGTTTCTCATAGTGAGGGTCACTGCCCGGTTGGTAAATACTTCTTAAAATGAGACTTTCCATACTTTCCTTTATGCATTTTTATGCACCTGCCATCTTATTTTCTCTCCTTTACAACAAGGACCACGATGGAAAGACTCTGTTAGCTTTGTTGTGTGTTTATCTTCAACAGCTTGAATTGTCAGGACTGGGCGACTGCTCTCTCAGATTTTTTTTCTTTACTATTGTCGAATAAAATGATCTGCCTTTACATCTATCTAACTTTGCCTCAGTGAACAGTCCGAGCACTTTTGTTTCTGAAACTTTGCTTTGTCCCCCGTCTGTCCCGCTGTGCTGCAGAGCTCACTCAAACGGTTCAATCAGACGTGGCTTTAAGACCGACACCAGCGAGGCTGTGACCATGAGGAGCGGTCTGGGGGTCAACTTGAAAGATGTGACAGTCTTCAACAGAGGCAGAGAAAAAGGTCATTTACACACATTGACTAAAACTATTGCATCCTTTGCCTTTACTTAGTTTTGACATGTGGTTCTGTACCACTTGTCAAATTTTTTGTTTTTTGTTTGTTAAGTTTGAGATAAAGTTTGCATCTTTTAATCTTTTAAAATGAACAGTTATTATAATTGGGCCATAAAAGAGATCAAAAATGTTTTAATAAAGTTGTATCTTAACATTTTTGGGTGTGCCAGCTGCCTGTTTGGGTGGCATAGTGCTACTGTTGCTACATGGCGGATGCCTTCATTTGTGTGTGCCAACCGGGAGAGCAAACTTCTTTTTTTTTTTTTTTACCACAGTGAAAATGTTGTTTTTAAAAGTCTAAATGCCAACAAATATGGACTGAAGCCAGACATTTTGTTAGATCAGTGCCAATATGCTTAAATGTTATGTGTGAGTTAATTTTCCTGATTAAAATAGAACAAAAGCATTGTTATGTTTGCCACGCTGGTCTGTTCAGATCAGATGCTGTGTGCAGGGCTGTTTTCTATTTCTTTTTCCAACAAATTTGACTTTTGGACTTGTGGAGTTATTGGAAATGTTTGGATAACAAGAGCCGGAAACAATCCTACACCGCCACAACTAATTCTACAAATAGTATAATACTATTAATATTAGTGTAGCCTTTATCTGGAGTGTAATCTAAGTGTAATCTTTATCTGCAACTGTGCAGAAATACCGTGTTTAAACAGATTAAATAGATATACAAAAAAACCCAAAGCTGCACAGCATTTAAATGTTGATTTAGAACCTGAAAGTCAACATTATGAATGAGGCTTTAAAGCTTCAAACTATTTGGTACAACCCTACAGACATGGTTTTACAAAATCCGCCTTTCAAATATTGTGTTGCTGTAACACTACACCAGTGATTTCCATCTGTAATGTATGGACACGCACAATTTAAGCATGATTGCAAGAGGCCAGACACTGAGGCAAACCAGTAATTGAGCATGTGTTGGATTTTTGAAGGCACGAACCCCTGTGCCAGGAGCAACGGAGGCTGCCAGCAGCTGTGCTTCCACCTGGGAAGCGGCCGGCGGACTTGCTCCTGCGCCCATGGCCGCTTGGCAGAGGATGGCTTTGCCTGCGAGCGCTATGAAGGTTATCTGCTCTACTCTGAGAGGACCATATTGAAAAGCATCCACCTTTCAGATGAGAATGACCTCAACTCACCTGTTCAGCCTTTTGAAAATCCTGCTTTTTTCAAGAATGTCATCGCCCTGACCTTTGACTACAGTCAGAAGGCAGCTGGGACCAACCGCATCTTTTTCAGTGATGTCCATTTTGGAAACATCCAGATGATTAACGACGACTGGACAGGAAGAACTATAATTGCAGAAAGTAAGTGCATTTCACATCCTCTCTCTGTTTTTAAACATTTTGTTGTTGTGTGATTATTAAAGATTTTACAGCTTCACATTTGCTACTGTGCAGTGTTGCTGGTGTCCAGGTTTGACTGCACATGTATTGATTTGGCACAGTGTGGTACAGCAGCTTTTCCCAAACTTGCAGTCACAACCCAAAATGAGTCACACACCGTTTTACTGGGTCACCAGTTGGTTGAGTAAAATTCATAACAGTGCTGTAATATATGAATGGATTTTCCTGATTAAGAGGAGAGCTACTGTATGCATGTACTCACAGATCTGGCAGGTACCTACGCTGCTCTGTTCAGATCACGTCGGTAAAAACGAAAAAGCTGAGAAAACTCAAAATTTCAAGGCAACAAACTAAAATTCATTGAAGAGAAAGTAAATGTTAAAAGTTTAATACTTTCAATTAAAATCATTTAATTTTTCAGGCACTAAAAAAGCTAAATTAGGTTCGCAGCTCAATGTGACCAACTTTTGATTTTTCTTTTCTTTTTTTCCTTCTTTTTTTTGCGTTTGAGTTTGCAGTGCATTGCCTTGAATTTTTAAGTCATCTCAACTATTTTTTTGTGTTTGTGTCTGTATTTATTTGTGGAGGTGCTCAGTAATGAGGGCTTCAGAATTAGCAAATTAGACAGACATCTCCAAACAAAGCGTTCTCAACATCAGGGCAAGTCAAGAGAATTTTTCCTGTGCAGGAAAGAGACTTTGAAGAGACACTGGGCCTCCTGTAAGAACCACTTGTACGAACAGATTAGTTCTTAAGTGGTCTGAGTGTTTTAGAAGAATTTGTCAAAGAATTTTCTCTAAGACATGAACACAGTTTACGAGGTCAAGACCTGTCATAAGAGTCACATTGTTTTTCACTAATGACTGCGTGTCTCATTAGTTTGAGTTTGAAAAATAATTTATAATTATGTTGACATCATCCTGTTTGACTGCATCTCAAATTATGTTTTAATTATATTCTAAATTTACACATAAATACAAACATCATTCATTTAAATTGGCTGTTACCTTCTGTCAGGAGGTAACCATGCTAATGTACAGGCTGCATGCACCCGCATTCAAATATGCGCAGGCGGATCATTTACACAGTTATCTGAAGTTAGAAGCGTTGTTTTTACAGCGGAAAAGTAAGTCAGTCATGTGGTTTGTTGTGTTGTTCATCATTAGTTTATAAATGCTGAAAATCATGATGTATTTTTGTAAGACTGGCTCCCGTGCCTCTCGAGCTGAAAAAGTTTAAAAGCAGTTGCCGTGTTTCCGCCGTGCCCTCAGTCTTCCCTCTCTCGTGCGTTTAATGGAAAAGGTATGCTTTAATTTTAATCAATACACCTGTCTGAACAGCCTCACGCCTCACTTGGGCTTCACACTGAGCTGTTTTCTTTTGACTTGGCTGCATTGATGCTTCTACAGGTCACAGTGACAGCAGATCCAGCATAGACATGAACCGAAGACTGCGGCTGCTGCTGTTGTGACGTATTGCTCTCATTAGCCTGAATGGTGTAGATAAGGTGTTATTATTATTTCAGTCCTAATCATATGAGACAACCTTGTTAAGGACACAGTATTCAAACAGCATTAATAGCATGTACGTAGGTAGCATAGCATTAATAGTATTAACCTCAACTTGTCCATTCCCTCCTCCACTCCTCCATGTTTTTCTGCCATTACTTCTCTGAAAAGACCATTTAATACTAAATCAGTGGGGTATAATGCCTGTGTTTGAAAGCTTTCTGCTTACTGACTGTCACAGATTGAACGATGGGACCGATCCCTCTCTATTCCTTCACTAAATCTCAGTCAGTCCTGTCTTGATAAGCATGACTGCCGTCAAATGAACAGCAAAAGCCTCTGTTCTGCTCGGCTAGCATCCTCCTCCATTCTGTGGAGTTTCTGCTGGGAGCAGAGCTCAGCACCTTCCCATCCCCTCCTCACACTGAGAGACTGGCAGAGTGTTACTGATCCACTCCCACCCACCCCCAACCCATCTCCCACACCCCCGCTGAGGGAGCTTTCTGCTTATTTATTTATCTTCTAGAAACGAACAAGCATTATTAAGAACCATCTGTCGGGAACTGTAAGTGTCCTTCACACTTTGGCACGTGTGAAAGGCAAAATCAAAGCAGTGCAAATAATTAATTTGAGTACAATTAAAATTTTTGAATTCATAATACATGCACATGTAATTTTTAAAAGGTTTGGTCAACAAATTGTTCATGTGCAGATACATTGTATGCTACTGTTGTAGGATGCTATGACCTTGTTGTTTCCAATTAGCTTATCTAGTGTTGGTGAAAGCAGCATGTCCATCTGGTCCAAACCTCTTTTGATGAAACCACCACCTATAGGCAGCTTCTAACCCTGTATTGTATCTAAAAGCAAGACTCTCTTCTATTTTCCTCTAAAAGTTTCCGCCTGCATCCCGTCATTGACGAAAGGTGAAGATGTTAATCATCCATATTTCCCTAATTAAACTCCATGTCCCCCATTAATTACTCCCTCGCCCCGCCAACAATTTGTGAGAAGCTCCAAACTGCCAGACGGCTTTTATTGCAAACTATTAATTAGTGATCGGCTGACTCAGGTAGTGTCTTAAGTATTCTACTGCATGGTTTATAGGACTTGAGATAGGAGGACACAGCCAAATTCTCTATCATTGGCCACATGTTCGCCATTAAGACAGATTAGGAGCTGCGTTGACAGAGGATATTGTGTGCAAAAACTCCAAAATGAGTTACAAAAAAGATGAGATCAGGCCCGAGTTATTTGCCAAATGCTGGACACAGATGTTGTGTGTGTACTAAGGCAGTATTAAGTTTATTCAATTTTCTTTTAAATTGGTTTGTTGTCACTGTTGTTGGTCTCTGAGGAAAGAGCAGAAGGCACTCCTCTGGCATTTAAGAGTGTGTTCTTTGTCTTAAAAAGATAATCTTTTGTTTTAT
Organism: Lutjanus campechanus; assembly: GCA_027495735.1. Classification (NCBI taxonomy): domain Eukaryota; kingdom Metazoa; phylum Chordata; class Actinopteri; order Lutjaniformes; family Lutjanidae; genus Lutjanus; species Lutjanus campechanus. The sequence goes on along the minus strand of JAJHUR010075650.1, from coordinate 4,360 downwards.
CAAATAGTAAACAAATGTACTTGCACATAGAAGAGTCACACATGAACAAACACACACACACACACAACCTGGTTCATGCAGGTTAATCTTTCCAAAGCCCCGACAAATCCTATCTGGGTGACTAACTGTGATATCTGACAGTGTTGGGTCCAGTGGTTTTGTGGAGCACAGCTTTGTTGAATTTTAATACATTTGCTGTATCAGGGTAAGAAATCAACTTTGCTTCCTTGTTTTCAGGGAAGTTTGATGATCAATTCATTTTTGGGGGTTACTATTGATTCTATTGATTTTTGGGGACACATTTCAGAATCAAGGCCAGCTAACTGGGACCTGCTGGTGAAATTAGTGCTGATTTTTGGGGTCAGTGGTAGATAGTTTTTATAAAAATAACTTTTTGTTGAAACCATCACTATATCCTGTTAGTTGTACAAGATAGATGTTATATGAAAAAAGCAGGTTCGTCAGGCTCCTCCTTGTGCTCCTAATGGAGTCTCTAACCCAGGAGACTTGGACCGAGCCACCAAAACAAAAAGATGGTAATTGATGACCTGGGAATGAGACTCAACAATCCATAAAAACAAAACAATAAAGAAAACTATGCCAACTTACTGGAATAGATTTTTGAGTTTGGAGTCCAACTCAAACTCTTGAGGTTTGAGCAAGTTTGAGAAGTTAAAAGATTTTTAGAACTAAACTATCTTCCTAGTGCCTTTACAAACAGCAGCTGACAAATCCTACTTATTCTACCTTTAATGTCAGGGTAAGGGTCGTAAAGTCATAAATAACCTAATACCAAGTAGTATTGAAACTTCTCAATTAAATTATACCTGCATTCAATCATTTTTGCACCCAGATCCAGAAAAAGATGACATTTGTGTGATTTTACCAGCAGCCAATCACTGCTGGAGTTTTTCATGTTCATGTTCAGGTGACTTTATGTAGCCGGGGGACTCGTTGTCTGCGTTGTGTTGTAATGAAGAAGCCCAACCCATGGATCTTGGATCATGGAGGCTGTTTATTTCTGACAGCAAAAGGTAATTAACAAAATCCTCCTGGAGCCCCGCTCCCATGGAGTACAACAGCAAAAAGGAGCGAGAGGGCCATGTTGTATTCAATATAGTACAATAAAACACAGAGAAATATACCTGACAGCAAGAGGTAAATAACAAAATCCTCTGTCACCTGCAACCATATAACTCGAGTCCTTACACAAATTAAATGACACAGGAATGTGTTAGCATATTACACAATAGGTTTAGGCTGAGAAGTAAACGTAGTTTAACCACTAAAACAGGGAAATTACTACAAGAGCAGTGTCACCCACTTATCCCATGAAGTACAACAGGAAAAGGGGAGATGTAAGGCAGGAAACATCCCTTTATTGGAGGGGGACCTCCCCCCCAAAAGTGAACATAGGGGAACAGAAACAGAGAGTTGATTTGGTGGCATGTTGTATTTGACAGAGTTGCTGGTTCAGGATGCTGAGATGCCACCAAATCATTCGAAAGTACTGAAGAATTTTCAGATGGAGAACTGTATTGGTATCAGTACCACTTTAAGAGTACTGGTTCTTTACCCAGGTGGGGTTAGGGTAGGGGTTAGGGTAGGGGTAGGGTGTTTTCAGAAAACTGCTTTCTTATTTCAGAACATAAAAGAAATAATGCTCCAGTCAGAGGCGTCCACAAATACCCCACACTGTTCCAGACATATTCATGTATATGAGACCATGACAGCTTCACATCACTGTAATATTATTTCAGCCTTCGTCTTCAGATTGACACCTGTGCAATATTGAAACAGAGGAAGTTATATTCAAGAGGCCATTTATGAAACCGCTGCTGAAAAACTACAGTAAATAATGAAGGATGAATGTGTCCATGTTTTCTGTGTGTGATCACTGTCTCTCTCTGGAGGTTCCCTCCCTGTCCGTCTCCATCTTGCACCAACCTGGGAGGCTGCGGAGGCCTTATCATATTCTGTGTTTAGGAAATTGGTTCGCAATGAAAACATATTCAGTTGCTGAGTGACTGTTGCATCAACAAATAGCTGTCTGGCCAGTGTAGTGAGGCATGAAGTCATTTCCCTGTCAATCACCCAGGAAACATAATCCCATTTCTAACACAATTGGAGTCTGCCATCTGTTACAAGCAAAGTCAATATTTTTACCTAAATCTGCACTGGGCATCTTTGCAGTGTAGTGGCCACAGATGGCAGAAGCAGATAACTTTTTTTAATTTGGGTAAATTTCACCACCCAAAGAAAAAAAATCTCGTTACGTGTTTTGTATTTAATGTCAAGTTTCTGTTGGTTATTCTGCACTGAGAATAATTCTGATGTATACATTTCAGGCATGTTTACTTACAAAGATGTAATACACTTTGTTGCAGCCGTACCTCAGAATGTAAACTGATAACACAGATGTGTTTCCATGCTTCGGTGTGGGGTCTCAATGACTTGACTTGGTTGGAATTTGAGCAGCGGTTTTGTGTTGTTTGTTCTTTCAGATGTGGGTTCAGTGGAGGGCCTGGCCTACCACAGGGCCTGGGACACGTTGTACTGGACCAGCTCTACTACGTCCACCATCACCAGACAAACTCTGGACCAGAATCGAGTCGGTGCGTTCAGCCGGCAGGCCGTGGTCACTCTCTCGGAGGAAGACCATCCACACGTCCTGGCCCTGGATGAGTGTCAAAAGTCAGTGGCTCTTCTAAAACTCTCTAAACACTCAGTTAATTCAACAATGCCATGTGTTTAGTCTGTCATTCAGTCGATCGTACTATTTTTATTTAAATCAAGGTCAAGGTCAAAAACTTTATTATCCCCGAGGGGCAATTTGTTTTGCAGCCAGCAGTCACACATATAAACAAAACACATACAATAGTTAGTTTTATTGACACTAGGGGTCATCATCTTGGCGATGAGCTACTGTATACACAGTATGCTGATGACACTGTACTCTATATAACTTTTGATCATCATTATCTTCTATTTAATTGAAACAAATCAAATTGAATCAGGACAAAGCTGGGTTCTACTTGTGTGAAACATAAATAAAAACAGAATGCAATGATTTACAAATAGTTTTTGACTTCTGTTTAGTTGAACACAGTGTAAAGACAAGATATTTATTGTTCAGACTTCTTGTAAATATCCACTCATTTGATGCCTGCACGATGTTTCAAAAAAAGTTGGGGCCAGAAAAGACTGGGAGAGTTGTGGAATGTTTGGAAGATCCCACAGGTAAAAAGAGGTTCATTGGTAATAGATGATAATATCATGTCTGGGTATTAAAGGGGCGTCTTAAAGGCTCTGTTAGGTTCACCGCTTTGTGGGAAACTGTGTGGGCAAATAGTCTAATAGATCAAGAACAATGTTTCTCAACAGCGCTAACCTCATAAGCCAGTGTCTGTGAGAGTATGGGGGTGTGTTAGTGCCCACATCTGTGAAGGTGCCATTAGTGCTGAAAGGTACATACACGTTTTGGAGCAACATAAGATACCATCTAGACGACGTCTTTTTCAGAGACGTCCCTGCTTATTTCAGCGAGACAATGCCAAGACACATTGTGGGCGTGCTCCAACAGTTTGTCTTCATAGTAACCTGCCTGCAGTCCAGACCTGTCTCCCATTGAGAATGTGTGGTGCATTATGAAGCACAAAATACGACAACAGAGACCAAACAGGACTGTCGAGCAGCTGAAGTCGTTTATCAAGCAAGAATGAGAAAGAATTTCACTTTCAAAATGTCACTAATCAGTGTCCTCAGTCCAAAATATGATCTAACTCAGTAGTTAACATGTTCCTGTCCCGTTTTGAAACATGTTGCAGACATTAAATTCAGAATTAGTGTATATATACAAAAGACAGTTTTGCATTGAATATGTTGTGTTTGTATTAACTGAATATAGATTGAAAAGTTCTTGCAAATCATTTCATTCTGTTTTTATTTATGTTTCATACATCATCTCAGTTTTTTTTGCAATTGATGTTACATTACAACATAACAGAATTCCATCATTTTAAACACGACAAAAGTCAGGGTTTTGTTTCTGCCTGACACACACAGAAGCTGGTGTGTACTTTGTTCCAAGTAGGTTTGACTGCTGCAATGCTTTGCTCTCATATTACTCAGACAATCTATCAATAAATTACACAACACAGTGAAACTCGCATTACTGCTTTCCTAAAATGCATGCACTGACCTGCTATTAGTTTCAGCAACGATTTGAACATTCTCGTGCTTCTGCCTATAAATCTATTCATGGACTATAATGCTCATATGCTGCCAGGACAGGTCCCAGGTAGGCTCTCAAATCCACCGATTGTCTGCTGCTCACTGTAACAAAAATGCAGACAAATGG
>JAJHUR010075649.1:0-14625 GCA_027495735.1 Lutjanus campechanus | reverse complement strand
TTAGATATATATCAGTCAACAATGGCACTGACTTCGGGGGGCAAAATTGTAGGTAATACTTGATGACATCATGCTGTGAGGAGACTGTTTTTAAAATAATTACATTTTAAATGATTCACTCCGCCTGCCCTCCACTGATGTAGCCAGTGAGGGTGGGCGATGCCGCATAATTTGGTTTCAGTCTAATACCAAGTAATAGCAGGGCCGGGATATCAATACTTTTTATTGTTTAAAGCAGCTAATGTCCACTCATAGAAGTGTTCTACTTCTGAATATACAGACTCTCATTCAAAAAAAACGCTGGGATCAGCATGAATAAGAACAGAAATGATTAAATTTGCAAATACTTTTTGACCTGTATTCAATTGAAAACATTTCAAAGATATTTAATGATAAACTGTTGGGTTTTTTTGTGCTTCATAATGCACCACACATTTTCAGTGGGAGACAGGTCTGGACTGCAGGCAGGTCAGTCTAGTACCTGAACTCTTTTGGAACACGTTGTTCCACACAGGGACGTCTCAGAAAAAGACACTGTCTGGATGACAGCACATATCACTCCGAAGCCTGTATGAACCTTTCAGCATTAATGGGGCCTCCACCGAGATGCTGTCCTTTTAAGTTAGCGCTGGTAACGATCTGGATGGTCTTTTTCCTCTTTAGCCCGGAGGACACGACGTCCAAGATTAGTGAAAACAATCTGAAATCTGGACAGCACAGTTTTTCCACTTTGCGTCAGTCCATCTCAGATGAGCTCAGGTCCAGAGAAGTCTGCAGTGTTTCTGGATGTTGCTGATATATGTCTTTCTCTTTGCATGGTAGAATCTTAACTTGCATTTGTAGATGCAAAGTGTTCCTGAGTAGGGATGGGAATCGAAAAGTGGTTCTTGTTGAGAACCGGTTCCCAGTGTTTCAATTCCTTGGAATCGTTTGCCAATTTTGCAAACGATTCCCTGATCGATTCCAGCGGGCGCGAATGATGTCACTGTACGGATCGCCTTCCATGGTTCTGCACACATGTGATCCGCGGACTATGTGTGAGCATCATAGTTTACTGTCACTGTTACTTTTGTATAAGTTATAATACCTGAAATCTCAATGCAGGGTTGCAGTGAAAAGACAGATGCTGCTGTGTGCAGCGCATCTCTGTGAAGAGCGACTGATTTAAAATACGTCACATCGACTTGAGTGAAATCCAGACCATGACTTTTTTCACTGATGTAACTATGCTGTCGTCAAAGAAACAGATCATAAGACTGTGATAATTATTGAAACTTTGGTGATATCAGCTGTCTTAACTTATACACAGCTCCTCTCTGATCACCGCTGCAGCTCTGTCTCACCCTGTCTGTGACACAGTGTGTCTGTGCTGATTGGTTACCCGTAACTTCTGACCAATCAGATGTGCTGAGCCAGACTACAGAGCATAGTTGTGTATTATACTGTACAGTGCATAATGATCTAATGTATGTATAGTATATACATAGAACAGTACTGTATAAGTTTTAATATTATTACCATTATCATTACTATTATCATTATTATTACATTACATAACTATGGTGATAATTACAGACCGAATTACAGAGATCAAAGCCAAGTGCATTTTTAAAATAATTTAACCCTAATCACCACCTTTTTCTTTTTTGTCGATCTGAAAAATGATCCGACCTGTTTGTTCTCCTTTTTTCCAAACGAGATTCGATAAAGAAACGAATCGTTAAGCAGAATCGAAAATGGAATTGGAATCATTAAAATCTTATCAATTCCCATCCCTATTCCTGAGCCCATGTAGTATCCTTTATACCAGTGATACCCAATCTATTTTTCTTGGAGAAAAAAAAGAAAAAAATGAAAACTAGAAAAAAAGAGAAATAAATATGTTTCATATTTTACTAATGATTAATGTTAAGGAAAATGCACAAAGTGCATCACCCTGATAGGAAACCAAGTCTACTTACAGACAGGTGACACATTTTGAAACATGAAACTTTCTGTCATTGTTTTTATTTATAACAGTAACATTTTATACATAAATATGTGATTTACCACAACTGTACAGTGATGGAAAAGTTTGAAAAAGCTTGAAAATAGTGCAAATCTGATTTTGAGGACCTCAGAGGAGTCAAAGTCTTGGAGAGCCCCTGTGATTTCTGGCACCCCCATAAGGGGGGTCCAGACCCCAGGTTGGTAACCAATGCTTTATATAATCATGTGGGGGTTTAATGCAGTTTTTGATGCAGTGCTTCCTGATGGGTGTTATGGATTGTAGATGGTGAAATCTCTAAATTCCTGCAGTTTTGTGTTGAGAAACATTGTTCTTTAACTGTTGGACTTGCTCATGCAGTGTTTTCACAAAATGGAGAACCTGACATCATCCATTTGTGCTGTATTCACCTGAATAGAGATCATAAAGGATTTACAAATCATCACATTTCATTTTTATTTGTGTTTTACACAGAAATCCAACATTTTATGAATCCGGTTTGTATTTTAATAACTTACAATTGGCCAAAAACTAGGTATTTCTTTCTCTGTTGCATTTTTTTTGTGAACTTTTTATTAGTTCACGTTGACAAAACAAACAGAAAATGAGTGTACATATACAGATATATATTTAAAATAATCAAATTATTATTCATTCATTCATATTAAAGGACGTAGCTGGCTGATAATATACAAACATATATACATATTCATGTATACCTTCACTTTGTTTATTATGCACATAGATACAGGCATACACCTGCACCTGCATACACAAACAACCAGATCTACATACTTATATAAATTACATGCACATATCCACACACACGTTTTAAACATAGATTAAACACTGTTTTTAAATATGCACGTGCGCACAATAGCAGCAGAGATGCGTTCATGTGCGCAGGATTTCATGTAACTCTGGATCCGAAGCTAACCTGTATGTTTATTACTGAAAAAAAGTCCTGCAGCTCTCTATACAAGCTGCTCTGGTGTCAGACAGTACGAGGTAACACTGAATACATCACAGCTCATCCAAGTACATGAAAGCATCTGTGCCTTCACTCTGACGACTGTGAGTGTTTGGTTTCCATACACCTGTCAGACCGAGCGCTACTGATTTAGCATCACAACCTATGGCAGGAGTCAGTGTTATTATCACCAGATTGGAAGCTTGATGGAAACATATGCAAGCGAAGCATGTATTTTGCAGTTGAGTGAGTGTGGAAAGGCCTCGAGCGTTGTCTTTATCATTTATTTATTTATTTTTTAAAAATTCTGTGGCAGAGGAGTGGCATATTGTTCCAGCATATGTTAGCAGGAAGATGACAGGCCCACCACATGCTAGCACTGCCTTATGTATGCTTCCATATGCAGCCACCAGTTGGAGGGCAGACCCTGCATTATGGCTGACAACAGCCTTTTATAATGAGAGGAGCACATTAGGCAGAGGCACAGGTGGGACATACATGTGTCTGTCCTTCCTTTTATAGATACTTTACAACTGTTATTTGGCAACAACTACTGCACTCTTCCATATTAACTAAATGTACCATTACAATAATACAAAATCAAGTATTGTGTAAAAGTATTAAATACTGTATAAATATTATATTAATATTAATATTGTTGTCATTTCTGTTTGGTTTGTGCAGTGACACCCAGATGTAAAAACTACTACAACTTTTTGATTTTACACTTACACTGTAAAAAACAAAATAGTTGAGACGACTCTAAATTTCAAGGCAGTGCACTGCAATAGAGTTTAACATTTTAAAACCCGATTCAAACTCTTACGTTTTGAAATAAACTTAAAAAAGTTCTGCGTGATGATCTTTTAGTTGAGATGATTTACTTTTCTTCTTGAGATAAACTTGAATCTTTGAGTTTTAGAAACAAACACACACAGAAAAAAAAAAAAAAGAATTCAGAAACTGCTCACAGTGAGATGCAAATGTGATTTGTCTTTTTTTTAGTGCCTGAAAAATTCAATAGTTTCACAAGTGAAAATATTAAAATTTTAACATTTACTTTCGCTTCAATGAATTTACTCAATATATTTTAAATAGAATGTTTTGAATTCCAAGATTCAAACCTTCAAACCAAAAGATCAGTAGTTGGTAGAACTTTTTTTTCAAAACTTGGACTCAAAACTCAAAGCTACTGCAGTACATTGCCTTGAAATTTCGTGTTTTCTCAACTTTTCTGTTTTTACAATGTCAGATGAAATTTGGGAAGTGATAATGAACCATTCTTTCCTGCTGGAACAGTTTATTTTTGCAGCTGCAATTCTGGTCCACAGTCAGTGGAGTCATAAAGTACATCAATGAAGGAATAACACACTGTTGTTGTTACAGCCTTACTTGGTCTGGTATGACCATTAACTTATGGCAGCTAACACTGGTATACATTAGAAATATGTAGTGTAAAAGGTATTACTGAGTCAGTTCTGTGGCTCTCACTTTGTGAGGATGACTCCTCCTCCTCAGGGATGGTAGACTCAGAGCCTACAGGTACAGTACAGGTATGATACTGGACACGTTTCAGTCTCATAATGAAATTTAGGCCAAGTCAGCTACAGACACACAACCCTAACCCTAACTGACCCTAACCCAGCATCATCCTTTAGCTCAAAAACTTTTTTTACTGAGGATTTGAAAGTTCTGACTGCCATTAACATCATCTTCCAGGGGCCTATTAAAACATCCATCAATCCAGCCATTTGGCCATTTACAGTAAATGCTATTTGCACCCAGGTGTCTACAGCCAACAATGTCATTTATACCTGGATGCATATAGTCTAGCATGGCCAAGACATGGAAGTTATTTACACCCTAAAGTGATCAAGTTGCCAATGTAGCTGCATTGGTACAACAGAGACCAAACTGAACCAAACTGAGACTGAAAACCAAAAATAATATAATAATTAAGAAATTTAACATGACATGTCAATTAAGTCTAAAAACAAAAATTCAACACTGACTTCTAGTTTTCTAGTTCTAGTTTCACATGGGACTCAAACCCCAGTCTACCAGGTCAGGACTCAGCCTCGAGTGTTCCATGGGTCACAACCTCCTCTTTACAAGGTTTTTGTTGCTGTTTATAGGTAGATTAGTGGTCTGAGTTTAAATATCAAATTTCCTGCTGTGTGTCTGTTCTCACCCAGGAGCAAATACAAACCTTATTTACAAAAACAGGTTACTAATTTCCATATCACAGCAGGCATAAATTTCAAATAGATTTTTACAACTGCTGCTTCTATTTATGCATTTATTTGTATTTTTTTATTTATTAGAACCAATTCACAAAAAAGAACTGCTGCAGGAACTTTACCAGGTGCCCAGGAACCCTTTACAGAACACAGTGTAATGATAGGAGCCAGGGACTAAAAAAACATTTTTTTAAATTGCTGTCTTTCAGCACAGTGACTAACATTCAGAAATGTTCAGATGTGCTGTAAAAGCAAAGCTCAAAGGAGACTTTTAGTTCCCGATTTAGCTCCTAAGTTTAGTTCTTGGAATAGGACAATTTGTAAATTGCTATAAAAGGTCAGAATGTAGACAGTCACTGCACAGTAGGTAGACGTGTTGTGGAGCAGCCTGATATAAATCCTCCCACAGTAAAGGAATGTGAGCAACATGTATCAGTGGGCTGGTAATTGGGTCTGTATAGTCGAGTCATTATAGCCAGCTGACACACTGAAATATTTTACATAAGTGCAGGAATATAGAGCATGACAGCGTGACTCACTCCAATTTCCATCAAATGTTTAATAATTGGTTTCAATATCATTACTATTTAGATTCAATGAAACAAACTGACATAATAGCAGCATAGAACATTTTCTGAAAAGACATGATAGAGCATTGGGTCTGTAATTTTCTTGCAGGTGGCAGCTGTGGCTCCTCGTGTCCACATGTTGAACTGTCTGTGGGCATCAGGCCATCCAGTAAACGTGGAAAGTGTCATCAATATAAGCACAATATAAAAAAATATAAAATGCAGCCATTTATTTATTGAATCAAACAAGCAGTGGCCTTTAGCACAACTGAAAAAGCAGACGAAAAAGTCAATGATTTTAAAGTTTAAATTTGATTAGGAAACAGGGCCGAACCTAGGATTTTGGTGGCCCTAAAGAAGATTTTGTTTGAGCCCCCAAAGGCTAACCAACACAACCACCAAATCACACACACTGTTCATAACTCAATGAACACACATTCAGGTAGTTGTTATGTTACAATCCACTGTTTTCTCACAGTATTAAAGTCAATGTTTTGATTTTAAAAGAATTAAACTCAAGAGAGCCACAATGATTTTAACCTGGCAGGCTGCCTAGAAAGTAATGAATGTATTATTCATTTTCATTAGAACAAGCTTGATTTCTATTGGCTGGCTAGCTTAATTAAAGCGAACATGTCAACTTAACACTGTACAAAGTGTCAGGAGCCGGCCTGGACTTTCATTACTTCAGGGGCAAGGCCACTTGGCCTTTGGCGTTATTAATTTTTTAAAGGTGCTAAGGCCAAACGCCAGGGTGGGATGGTCATCAAATAAAACAATTAGTCCACGGAAATAATGAATTTGATTTAAGGATTAAGGATGATATTATTTTTATATAGTGCTGCTATATATAGTGTTTTACATAGGCTGATATCTCAAAAAATTTAAAAGTTAATATCCCAAAATAATGACAAACTTTTCAAAGTAATGACTTAGTATTACAAAATAGTGAAAAAATTAGTTATTGTGTCAAAATGTTGAGTTACTATGCCAAAAGAATGAGTTAGTATCTAACAATAATTTGTTAGTATCTCAAAGTAATGAATTAGTCTCCCAAAATAATGAGAAACCTTTCAAAAATAATGAGTTGGTATATTAAAAATGACTTATTATGGCAAAAATGTTGAGTTACTATCCCAAAATGTGGAGTTAATGTCTCAAAATAATGAGAAAGTTTGCCGTAACACTACTACTACCACTACTATGTACTGTGACATCAGGCTTCATGATCGTTGACACTCGTGCCCATCAGGAAAGAGGCAGAGGAGGAAAGGGTGAAATCAGCTGATGCAGTGTGGGCGGGGCATCAAGGCCACCGTGTCACACAGATCGTGTGGGCCCCTGTAGCGGTTGCGGCCCTAAACAACAGTATAAGGTGTTTATGGCAGTGACAGGTCTTGATGTTAAAATTAAAACATCTTACAAAGAGGCACAGGCAGATGGTGTGTTTGTGGAGGTCTGTTGTTGTTTCTGCCCTCCTTTGTTCTGCACAATCAGTGGAACAGCCCTCCAAAAACTGTGATTACTTTGTTTAAGAACTCTCGGGTCAGCTTTGTCTCCCAGAAGACCTATATCGCTTGGACGAGCTCCTGGTTCGTGAGATCCTTTCAAACGGCAACCAAACAGAGCCTGTAGGTTTCAGATGCGATGACTCTGCAGGAGTCCTCACTCAGCTGATTCCTCTGACTCGATGCATCGCTTCACTCCACATGATTGTCCTGAGAAAGAGCTCGTGGTTTGGCTCAGAATGTTCCTGATATATGGATCTGTTGTTTGCTCATGACACTGACCTCCAGACTGGCGTGACGTCCTTCTCCACGCCACATACTACCTAATTGGGACTATTTCATAATTATGAGAGGAGTTTTGGCTCAGTATTAACAGCTTTGTTTCAGTGCTGAGTGTGATGAAACAAACAGTTCAAAGGAGAGGTAGTGTATCTGTCCCCTGAAAGATGTCTTTTATCAGAGTTAGCTTACACACAACAGGTGCTAAGATCAAATATTACACCAGCTTTAAGTGATCAGTCAAATGTTGGATGTAAATTTATTGTACATCATATGCAGGCAAATAAAAAAATACATTTCAATGTGCTGAAATGAATTAAGTTACATGCAGCCCTGGACTTCCATGAAAGTATGGAGTGTAGATACTAGTCTTTATTTTTGCAGTTAGCATAAAGGAAAAATAACATACATATCATTTTATACTTGCCTGAAACTGTCAATTTTCACCTGGCTCACTAATATAACTATAATGAGCTGCAAAGTCTCTATGACGAAAAGACTGTGGTGGCTGAATGGCTCAAACACAAAGACTCCCTGGGAGATTGGGGTTTGAGGTCAGCGTTGACTTTTAATTTTTAGATTTGGCTGGTTTCAGTTTAAATGATTATTTTCAGTTTTCAGTCACAGTTTGGTTAGGTTTAAGCAACAAAACTATTTGGGTTAGGTTTGGAAAAAGGTCATAGTTTGCCATGAGGTGGCTATTTACATCCCAAGTGCAAATAGCATTGTTGGCTACAGACACCTGGGTGCTTGTCTCCATCATGCTTGGCTTTAAACATCCAGGTGCAAATAAACCACATTGGGTATTTACACACTGGGTGCAAATAGCACTGTTGGCTATGGACACCTAGGTGCTTGTCCTGCGATGCTAGGTTATATACATCTGGGTCTAAATAACCATGTAGGCTATTTACACCAAGGGTGCAAATAGCATTGTTGACTACAGACATCTGGTCTGTAGCTTGTCTCTGGCTACATACACCTGGGTGCTTGCCTCTGTGATGCTTGGTTATAAACAACCAGGTGCAAATAAACCACACTGGCTATTTACACGCTGGGTGCAAATAGCACTGTTGGCTATGGACACCTGGGTGCTTGTGTCTGCTATGCTAGGCTATCAACACCTGGGTGTAAATAACTACATTGCTTATTTACACGCTGGGAGAAAATAGCATTTTAGCTATGAACACCTCGAGGCTTGTCACTGCCATGCTAGGCTACAAACACCTGGACATTAGCACGTTAAGATAAATGCTCCCCCTCACACAAACACTGAAGCACATTACATTCATTTGGATGACACTATATATGTTCTTCTACTCTATTGACGACTTAAAGTGCATTTGCACACACAATCACACACCACCTTGAAGTTCACTATTTTTCCTAAAGACACCCTCAAGATGTGGAGTGGGATCAAACCGCCATCTTCCTGAGCCATGGCTGCACCACTGACTTGTATTAAATACATTCAAGGACATGCACAGTACCCACAATGTTATACTTGTACATACATCCATACACATGCACATGCACATGTGTACCCACATTGATCTATTACCACTCAGGGCCTTTTCAGTCACACATGCACAAACACACCCTCACCAGTTGTTTGCCTCCCACACTGAGGCAGCAGGAGTCTGCCAGTGTTCCTCGGTGGCCGCCAAAATGCAATGTGTGACTCTAGATGAGTCCTTCCTATTGACTATTCAGATATACACCCCTCCCACCCCACCCCCACAACAACACATACACATGAACACTCCAGTGTGTCAGCTCCAAGGTTGTTGTCTAGCCTTCACTCCCCCTCACCTCTCCAAAGTTAATGAAATCGCTCCCACAAAGTCACAGGAGAGGCAGCTCCTCTCCAAACTACAAAAAACATAACAGCCCAGCTGAGACTGAATATTAAGAAAATGTGACAACAGACCTGGAAATGTTTCATCCGTGTATAAAGGACACAGAACATTCTGTCAGCTCGCGCATTCAAATTCTGAGTCACCTAGAAACACATTAGCTTTGAACAGAGGGAGTGGAAAAGTACTGAAGAGGAAAGCTTTGACTTTCTGGAGTAATGACTTTGCTGCTTCAAAATGGTTTGAAGGAACAAAGTGTTTTAAATATGATCGTTAGATTGTGTTATTTTATGTCACATTAATGCATGTGTCTGTGTCATAATGGATTTATCTGAGCTACATATCTTAAGGTGTATACAGGTACCATGGACAGACTGAGACAATAGGACCCTGGGGACAGACATGTAAAAAGCCCCCACACCAGCAACACACCCAGTTGTTTTGTCTCTCTTTGAGATCGTCTCCCCTTGTAGTTGTTTTGCGTGTCTTTGTGGTAGTTTTGCGTCTCTTCATAATAATTTTTGTCTCTTTTTGGTGCTTTTGTGTATCTGTAGTTGCTTTGTGTCTCTTTCTGGTAGTTTTATATGTCTTTATGGTAGTTTTGAATATCTGTGAGGTACTTTTGTGTCTTTGTAGTCACTTTATGTTTAATTATGTTCCCTTGTCATAGATTTATTTGTTCTGGTCATAGTTTTGTGTCTCTTCATAGTCATTTTTTGTCTCCTTGGGGTACTTTTGTGTCTTTGTAGTCGTTTTATGTCTGCTTGCGGTAGCTTTACAGGTCCTTGTGATAGTTTTATGTGTCCTGGTTGTAGTTTTGTATCTCTTCGTAGTTGACTTTTGTCTCCTTGGGGTACTTTTGTAGTCGTTTTATATCTACTTATGATAGTTTTGTATCTCTTAGTAGTTGTTTTTGTCATCCTGTGGTACTTGCCATACCTTTGCGTTTCCTTGTGGTAATTTTCTGTCTCTTTTAGTCGTATGATTGAGACTTGTTCAATAATCCATCCATGACAGACACATAAACAGTTTTGTAATTTATTTTCTTCTCTTCTCTCTTTTGTTTTCCTCTTTCAGGGATCCAAACCAACCAGTCCCACAGGACACAAAGTTTATTCACACAAAACCCAACCGGTTTGAGGAGGTCGCCTGGACCAAGTACAACCCCAAAGATCAGCTCTACCTTCACATCGGCCTCAAACCTCGAGTCCGAGACCACTACCGTGCTACCAAGGTCGCTTTCTGGTTAGAACTAGTTCCACATCTTCACAACATAAATGAATTCTTTCAATACGTGTCCACGACCACCAAGATACCTCCGCAGGACACCACCCCCTACCCATACACCAAACGCTTTCCTGGAAAAAACAACTGGCCGTCCACCACCCGCCACCCAGGGGTCCCACCGGCCAACACCAAACAGACCACCGACCAGCGCAAGAGCGGCGACCTCACTGACGAGTCGACGGTGGTGATCGAGACCAAGAGGGACTACTCCACCGAGCTCAGCGTCACCATCGCAGTTGGAGCGTCTCTGCTCTTTCTGAACATCCTCGCCTTCGCCGCGCTCTACTACAAGAAAGACAAGCGGCGGCACGAGTCGAACCGGCGTGTCCCCACCCCGCAACGCAACTCTGCTCCGACCAACACGCCCTCCACAGCCAACGACGTGGCGCATCTTCAGAGCGAGGAGCTCATGTCTCTGCAGATGAAACAGCAGCAGCTGGAGCACGAGCACCACCACGAGTGTGAGTCGCTGCAGACCCACGACACGCTGCGCCTCACGTGCCCGCCCGACTACACCCTCACCTTGCGCCGGTCGCCCGACGACATACCGCTGATGACGCCCAGCACCATCACCATGATCCCCAACTCGCTGGCTGGCATGCAGCCTCTGCACAACTTCAATACTTTCGGTGGCAGCCAGAACAGTACCAACTTACCCCACGGCCACTCCACCACACGGGTATAGCTCCGCCGGGACGGAACGGCGCCGGATTCCCTCTGGATCAGCCACTAACCTCGCAAGGCAAATGTGACAAGATAAAACTGTGTGAAGCACAGACTCAGCAGATGTTATTTTGCTACCATGCCTTCTTGAAAAGTATATCCAGTATACACTGAAAATATTCAAAGTGAATGTTACTATAGTAATAACTCTATTTGGAGCTAAGCTTCATGGAAGGTTTCGAGGAGTTTTACCAAAAGACAAGGCAACCAGGGGATGACTGTTAATATTCTTACAATACATGGACAGCTTCAGTGTGACAAAGAAGCCTTTGCAGAGGCTTTTGTGCCATAAATATACAATAGGAAGACAGTTGTTGAAAAGCAACAATTGAACGAACAATGGAACATCATCTTTTCATGATCCTTCATGCATCGGACACCTGACTTGGGCACAGAATTCTACACCCCAGCCTGAAATGTATTTATGAAAACTTTGTATAAAAAGAAAAAAAAAATGAAAAAAGGTATATAGTTGTGCGTGGAAATTTAAAAATTTAAAGAAGAAAAGATTATATTAAAGGAGCTCCTCCTATTATTGTTTTATTTTGGCTGAGATCTTTTGGGTTTTTCCAGCTTGTGCTTTCTGTTTAGGTGCGTGTAAATATATCCGAACATTCTTCATTCTTTTTCAGATTACGACCTGTGTTTCATTATTTTTTTTTCTCTCACAGAACGACCAAAATGCGAACACAATCCCATCCTCGGAGAGTTGCACACTGTGCGTCTGCAGGCCATCACATACAGTACTGTCTCGTGCGTTGCTTTGTTTCCACTCTTTAGACATTTGCATGTCCAGGAAGAGCTTTACTCTCCATTTTCAGACACGTCTCTTGTCTGAGAATGAGGACTGACTTGATCCCATCACCTGCTGTCATCCTGTTATGCTTCCGATAGTTTTCTTTGTGGGCTTTTTTCTGTCTTGCAATCTCAGCACTGCCTGAGCTTACAATGTGACCAGCAATGTATTATTTAGAAATAAAAAAGGCAGTGAATTTTTTGTATCAATATTAGTTGGATATGTTTGTAAAGAAATATATGTTAGATATTTCAAATTGTCATATGCTAGCAATATGTAAAGTATTGTGCCAGGCTTGTGATATTTTGGGTTACAAAAGCAAGTGAATGAGTGTAAATATTAATGATATTAATTATTATAAAATTACAACAAAAGTAACCATTAACTCTCTTTCCGTTTTGCATCCTATTACAAAAAAATGGAAGTACATCCAGAAGATTTTAAGCTACATTTGTAAATTCTATAAAAGATATATTCTTGCCATTTGGTCCCAAAACCAGTCAAGATAACAAGGGTTTTAATGTAGAGTTTTAAAATCCTTAGTTTGTCTTATATTTGTTTGCGGTTTTGCCTTAAGTGATAATAGAGATATTTCTGGCTGGACACCTGTATAAACTTTTTCTGCAACATTTTTAATAAAATATCACAGTATTTTCTAAAAAAAAGGAGAAAAAAAAAGAAACTTGGGAGGTTTAATTGAATTTGATTGGATGGTTGTGTGTGCAGATGTGATTGAATGTGTGTGTATTTCAGAAATGCATATTCAGAAATTAATTTAGCTAAACTGCAGTGAAAAACAGAACTTAATTTATGATTTTGTGCAGGTTTTTTTTTCCAGTTGCTTCTACTTTGACACTCCTTTTGATCGCTGCTCAGTTACTGTCAATGAAACTTAACACTCCTTCCACAATTTCACATTAAAAGCACAGCCCGTTCTCACTCCCAACGTGTCAAACACAGCAGCTGAGTCATTTCAAACTTCAAATCGAAGTCAGGTGATAAAATGAGATTAAGATGAGATAAGATAAACTTTATTGATACCACACCGGGGAAATCTGCATGTTACAGCAGCTCAAAGAGTACAGACAGAAAAGGAAGTGAGTGACAACAGAATACTTATAGAATAAAGATAATATAGCGAAAATATATATCAAAATTAAGAAATATAAAATACAAAGTACTAAGTTTGTAGTATAGATGTAGTATAAATCCGCCTAACCAAGTCGTTTTTGTGCCTAAACCTAACCAAACTGCTGCTGTTTTACAATTTCAACCATGTCTTTAAGGTCACATGACTTACACCACATGACTTGAATGTACTAAGGTCTGGTACGCCTCTCACTGGTGCTCGCCACAGCTCAAATATATCACTTTGTAAGTCACTTGCAATTGACTTAAACTGTCATGTAACATAAGTTGCATTAAGATAAGATAATATATGATAATGATAAGATAAAGTTTATGGATCCCATGCAGGGGAAATTCATGTCACAGCAACTCAAAGAAAGTATGGGTAGAGAAAGGGGCAAGTGATAAATAGAGTACTGATAAAATAAAGATATAATAAAAAAAATAGAATCTAAAGTATTACATTTAATTTACTTCCATCACATACATGACATACAATGTATTACCACACGTTAAATGTCCCATGGCTTATGTCAACATACTTATGGTCCATTACACCTGTCACTGTGACTCTCCACTGGTAATTCTATCTTGTAACATATGCAAGATATGTTAGGTTAGGTTAGGTTACAGACCTGCATATTTATTTTTGCCAACTTGACCACAGACCCTGCATGTACAAAGCTGAAGCTAAAGGAGTACCTACAGCTTCATGGTTTGAAACACAGTTTACACTGACCAAGCTGCTGTATTTGATGAGTTGGTAGGATTTAAAAAAAAAAAAGTAGACAAAACACTCGCCAAACTATTAAGTAATAGCACAGAAATAAACGGAAGGGAACCATTGAATGCAGAAAAGTGGGAAAACTTAATATGGTAATTTTACACAAATTGGCTTACAGGCAATAATGACACAAAAAACAACAAAAAACAAACAAAAAACTCTTTTAATAGGTCTACAAAGGATGACATACAAACACAACACATCGTTTCTCAGGATTATTAACCCTGATGTGAGCCAGCTACTGTGGATTTCAACACGTTTCACACTTGCTGCTCTTCCTTTAGGCAGCATCAAGTCAAGTGCTCACTGACAAGGAGAAAGAAACAATGAGGACATGACATGATAATTGTCTTGTGACCAAAAAACTGTGAATACAAAACAAGTTGAGATGCCTTCATTATCATTTAGGAATATTAAACACATGAGCTCATATATAATGTTACATACAATCATCTCACACTGCAGCTGCTGAGGACAGACCTATGAAAACACAACATG
>JAJHUR010075647.1:0-14835 GCA_027495735.1 Lutjanus campechanus | reverse complement strand
CATTATCCCAGATCATGGGCTGCCACATCCCACTTTCCCCTTCCCTCTGTTTATTAGGAGACCTATCAACATTACAACTTGACAAATCAGACACCCGTCCGCTTCTAGTGGCGCTGACTGTCGCCAAGAAAACTATCCTCATGAACTGGAAATCTCGGAACTCCATCAACATCATACACTGGAAAAACCTGCTCACAGACTACATCTCCTTAGAAAATACAAACTCCTCTGACAATAATCATAACCCTACCTGGCTTTCATTCATCACTTTTTTACAATCATAATCTGCCACAAACTAATCACATCAACCACCTCAGTCCTTTGACACCTCCATTCCCATTCTTAATAATAACTACCTATTATTTATATCTTTCTTCTCTTGCCTGAGGACCAATAGCCACTGGACACATATACATATACATACATATATATACATATATAATTTACTACATAACATACATAACGTAATTTCTTTGTTTATTTAATTGGTGCAATTTATTCATTTCTTTATCTATTTTTACCATACACACCCCATACTCTGACAAACAAAACACATATAGGTCTGTCTCTTATACACATCTAGATGTGTATAAGAGACAGCTAATAACACAGTGACCCTGCTGCAAGAGTGGTTCCTGTGGCCCCTATCATCACAGGGCAGCGCTCCATCACCACAATTAAAGCTTTATGTTTCAGGTCGCCGGGTCTCCCGCTCCAGAGGAGGTGAAATGAAAGACACCACATGTTAAAGGGGGCTCATGGGAAAGCGGGCATTGAGAGAGAAATGTAAGGAGGGCGGGTGCGTGCGCTGAAAGGGTAGGGGGGATTATCTGTCCTTGCGTTTATGCTAATAAATAAGTTTCCGACTTCACAGTGTTTGACAGGGAAGGGGAGGGGGTTATATTTCATCAGTGGAAAAAGAAAAGGAAGTGGCTGATGAAGGGAAAAGACGACAGAAAGTTAAGGAGGGAAGAAAGGAGAAAGAGTGACAATGAAAGGCAAAGGAAAGGACAGAGGTCTTTTGATGTAGGGTTTGGTTCTGGTGAGCGTGCCACCTTTATTGTTCAGGTGCACTTTGCCCAGATCTGAAATGGGCTGACTCGGACAGCTCTTTGGACTCCTCTGGGGCTTATTTCCTTATCAAAGAGCGCTACCTCTTAGAAAGCTATGACTGCGGAGCTGTCTTACTGTCTGCCCTGTCAGTTTATTTAAATGAATCCAGCCTTTATGTAAGCTCGTCAGAAGAACAGAGCAGGCGTTTCATACATTTACATTTATGTCTTATGTCAGTGGAGGGCCACCTGATTTGTTGATATGCCTGACAGTGAAAGTTTTTAGAATATACATTCAGCTTAACACCCTTTTCAAAGTTAGAATCATTAAGATTTTCATGAAATCGAATCCAGTTTTTCATAGTTATTGATATATTTATCATTTATGTCTTTGAATAGTAGTTTTCATTGATTGTGGTGAGTCGGCCATTCCCATGCTCATTAATACCAAGCCTTATTGCTTACTGTTCACTCTCTAGAGGTGTATGAGAGCTTTATTAAAGTGGCCATATCATGCTTATCCTCAAGCTCATACTTTTATTTTGGGTTTCTACTAAAATAGGTTTACATGTTCAAAATGTATGTTTTTCTCATACTGGCCATATAGCTGCAGCACCTCTATAGAATTTCTGTCTTCTCCTGTCTTTTTATGGCCCAAAGTCCATTCAAAATTTTGTTCCAAACTAGCTGCACATTATGCAAATGTGTTACATAGTGATGTCACCAAGTAACATAAGAATGGCAGGATTGAAAAACAGGCGTTTCTTGTAGTTCAGGAGTGTTACCTGTGGGAGAGAGGAACAACCAGAAACCCAGAAACCCCACAAAGCATAACAGCCTCTTTAAGTTCCTGCTCATGCAAGCCAAATATTTCATTGCATTACACTGCATTGAAAACATTCAACTGGCAAAAAAACAATGTGCAACGTCTTTGTCACCATGCTTGGCTCACAGCAATCGTTCATTAAAAATGTGTTTATAAAACATGACAATGGACATTTTCTGAATTTCTCCGTCATTTTTAAATATTGCAGGAAGTTTTAAATTTGGCAGGGAGCAATTAAGAGCAGCCACAGTGAGCTGTCAATTGAAGAACTGCAGGCAGCAGGCTACACACCTTCAACTTCTCAGCAACCAACTTTGGTTGCCTGCTGTTGTATGGTTAGTATTCATGCAGTGTACAGCATGAAATGAAATTGCGGTTTCTCATGGCCAATTATTTTTGACTGACATCTTTGATTCTCATGAGTTTGTTTAGCTTTACCGTTACAGATACACCAGTTGTTCTACTGTTGTATTTCTAACAGAGTAGCTGTTTAGGAGTGTATTTGTTGCCCCCACAATTCTGAGACTGAACTTACTGTGGTGTTGCCAAACCAATCAGAACTGAAATTTTAAGGATTAAAAATTTAAGATATGCATTTTATAAAAGCTGATTATAAAAAACTAATTATAAGCTTGCATTTTTTCAGAGCATTTTGGTTTGTTTTTTGTTTGGCCAGCCATTCACACTTTAAAGTGGGAAAATATAAGAAGAGAAAAATGAACAAGCCTGTTTGGTCTAAATATATCCATTTGGAGGTTAAGTGTATTCTAAGGTGGAAACAGACAAAGCTCTCCCTGTGGGCGCTCTGTCCCAGGCTTTATTTTTATGTCTCGACAGTAGGACTGACTTTTCTGCACTCTACCTGTCCTATGAATGTGGCAGACTCCCCCTCATCCTTCTGTGATCCCGCCCACACAACAGCAAGCCGACATGGCCATCGGCAAAGTTAGCTTTTCCGCATCTATAAGTGAATGTACACACACACACACAAAGGGGAAAAAAACACAAAAGGCAGAAAGGGATAGGAGAGTTAGACAGCGTAAAGAAATGAATGACGTGAACCGTAACCTGTGAGATTAATAAAGGAGAAAGACAAAGAAAAGAGAGAACAAAGAGAAAAGAAAGAAGCTAAGTGGTTGAACAGATATGCAGGAGATAGAAAGAAAAAGAAAGGAAGGGATGAGATGATAGAATACAGTAGAGACAGCTGAGTCACTTGGCTTCTGTCTGAATAATCAGATATTGTTATTCATGTGGAGCAAGCTGCTCCACACTGCCACGGGCCATGTGCAAAAGCTGAATGACTGTAAAGAAAGCGAATGACAAGCTAATGGACTTCTGTGGGAGTGCGAGGAAGCACTCTGAGGGAAGCTATGTGGATACTGTTTACTTGGTGACATTTGCAACATCTCTGTGGCTCATTATTTGGTTGTTTTGCTTTATTTTATTTTATGTTTCTGCATGAGGATAAGTGGCTCATTGACCAAATAACAGAGGAGCGACTGGAAGTATTAACCTGTTTAATGGTGAGACGGTGTTGGTGGCTGGCCTGGGGAGTAATGGATTACATGTAACAGGATAGCGTGATTCGGATACATAAAGAAGGTAGCTGTATTCCATTGCAGTTTCATAAAAACGACCTAATCAGATTTCAGATATATGTACACAGACTGACTGCTAACATTAGCTACACAGAAAACCAGTTAACTAGCTACTACTTTTGAAAAATAATTTGGGACTGTAGGTGGTGATGCTGGTGAGTCGGATGACATGTGGATAAAAATAGTTTTATAATTATGTAATCATGTTTTGTTTGTTTGTTTGTTTGCTTGTTTGTTTCAATTATGTAATTATGTTATTATTACTGTAATATTGTGATACTTGATTTAGTTTATTCATTCCATGTTTTAACAGGTAATCAGTAATTGTAGTGGAATACATTTTTAAAGTAACCCTCCCACCCATGGTTTTGTAGTTTGAAAAGCAATCTCTCTTTGATTATTCTCATCTCTTATATTTGCTTCACAGAGAACAGTAACTCTGTATTACATGACCTGAACAAAGCTGGGTCGCGTACACAATAACATACACAGACCTGAACAGAGATCTACACCCACATCTACATGTAGATACACATGAAAGCTCCCACATATGCTCCACGGAGGATCATAGTGATATATTTAAGCAGATCATGTAACTGTACTCTATGCATAAATGCACATACCCCTATTACCTTTGGTCT
This sequence comes from Lutjanus campechanus, assembly GCA_027495735.1. Lineage (NCBI taxonomy): Eukaryota > Metazoa > Chordata > Actinopteri > Lutjaniformes > Lutjanidae > Lutjanus > Lutjanus campechanus. The sequence goes on along the minus strand of JAJHUR010075647.1, from coordinate 10,715 downwards.
TTCTCTTTTATGTTCACACACCAAGGTGAGCAGACACACACATATGTCCCTGCACCTCATCAAACCTCATAATACCCTGACATTTCATCTAAAACCCCCAGGAAGGGCAGAACCAGGAGCTGTGAACCGTGTGTGAAGCTACAGTAATATCTCTCACTTTCTCATCCAATACAAAGTCCAATCTGTATACTGCTTCTCCCTCTCTTGTGGTGTTAGCCCGTGTAATGTACCACTCCAAACACATTGAGTGCACCGTCCTCATGTTTTAACCAAACAATGAGACGCTATTGTATCCGCCTCTTCAAGTCCCACAATGCGGCAGACCATCAATTATGAACAAATGCAGGGGTTTGATGTGGTGCTGAACAGCTGGATATGATACGTATGAGGCAAGTTGGCTAATTTGTTATTCTTTGTGTAGTGCGGATGAATGCTAGTCTCTTCTGAATTTCTTGTTTCAACACATCCAGGTTGAGAAGAACCTTACCAAATATTAGAATTTGTCTGAAAGAATGCACCCACTTAGGGCTGGGCATTATATCGATAAATATCGATATTGTGATATGAGACTAGAGATTGTCTTAAATTTTGTATATCGTCATATCATGATATGGCATAAGTATTGTCTTTTTCCTGGTTTTATATTAAAGTGATTGTATTTTCTGAAATTACTTAACTGTTCTAATTGCTCTATTACTTGCCTTTACCCACTTAGTCATTATGTCATTACCAGATCACTGATGATTATTTATCAAAAGTCTCATTGTGTTAATATTGTCCCTATATTGTGGCACTATCAATATCAAGATACTGGGTCAAATATATTGTGATATTTGGTCTTGTCCATTAGGGCTGGGCAATATTTTTGTTTTTATCCCAATTTTCAGTCAAGTAAAGTTGCAGGACTCATACAACTGAACAAAACCAGGTTATTCAGAATGTGGTTCATGACATTAGCAAGGTTAGCTAAGAACACACCACATGTAAATAAGACAACTTTGACATTAGCAGAAGACACGTTGTTCATTTAGCTAGCTCCTCTTTTGCTACATGTTAACGCTCCTGCCCCTGTGCTAAGCTAACACGTAATGGACCAGTCTCAGCTCTGAACACATAGAGACCGATTTAATATCAAACCTCCATCAAACTCCCGGTAAGACAAGCCAGCACCCAATCTGTCAAAGTAAGTTAGAGTTACTGAGATTAATAAATGTATTTCAGAGTAAGTTATGTAATGTGTTACTGCCTCTGTTCATGGTGGTCACGGTTACCTCAGATGTGCCTTGAAATTATTTAAGGGTAAAGGAGATAATTGTGCTAAATTACATAAAACACATTTTCAAATAATTGAATTCAACTGGATTAGAAACATACTTATATTCAACAACATTCAATAGTGTACATTATCAGCTGGCTGATCATAACATTCTATTACTTAAATTCTTGTTGGGTTTAGACCTCCAGTATTTCAAAGCAAACCCTACTTTGGTGTAGTTTTTTTTGTTTCTTGCCTACGGGCATAACATCATTAATACTGAGATCCACTGTGCATCTCCTGAGACCTCTCACTGCTCAGTGACTTGCGATGGAATGAAGTACAACCTGTCTCTTTGCTGTAATAGTTTTATGTCGCAGTCCTCTCTGGAAATGCCAGGTGCATGTGATAAGTGATTTGTTATCATGATTACGCTCAACAATTTACTTGTGTTTGGGGAGCAAACGCAGTCATCAGTGAGGGATGAAAATTGCAAGAGAGAATTGGCAAATGAGTTCATATAAATTCTGTCACACATGTGATGCAGTTGTCTGATCCATTAAGAAACACCCGTGTGGCAAAGGGTCGTGTAGACTCTAAGTGGGCTCCAAGAGCTGGTATTAATTTCATATCCGGCTATGGAGGAAGGGTGGGGGAATCATTACAGTATGAGGAGCCACTCTATCCCATATTTTACTCCTCACAGAAACCATTATTCTGTTTCATTTGTCACATGAGGCGTGCAGGACAGCCCTGTGATTAATGGGGGTTTTATGACGGTGTGCACATCTTCTTCTTTTTCCCCCCTTATACATTCCTGTCTTTATTTCATCCCTCTTCTCTTCCGTATCCTCTCACTCCATTCCTTTATTCTTGTTCTGTTTGACAGAAACAGCAGAGCATTTGGTGAATGATGTGTCTTTCCCTCTTTTTGGATGACACATAATGGGCATAATGCTGGAAGAATTTGTGATTGATAGGGATCAGGAGTGGGTGTTAACAGACGTCTGTCAGTCACCTTGCAGCACATACAGATAGATATAGATAGATACACATCTATACACATATCTATACACAGATAGATAGATAGATAGATAGATAGATAGATAGATAGATAGATAGATAGATAGATAGATAGATAGATAGATAGATAGATAGATGTGTTCAGAGCTGACTGACTGATAAATTATCTGGCAATATATTGTACTGGCAAATAAATGATCTGCTATGCCCCCTTTTGGACTTAAGTGTAATTTATCAGTGTAATGTGACATTTTGAGAATGCTGAGGTGCCCAAGGTTTGGCAAAATTCAAACACAATATATCACAGTTGTCAGATGGATAAGGGCTGATCCATAGTCTGTCCTCCAATTTCATTTTATGGGATTTTTGGCTAAAAGTATACGGTTACTGACTGGTTTTTATTGATATGCATTAGAAAGTCTCATGTCTGCGCAGAAACAAAGAGAGAAAGGCATTTTTAAAAGACCGTGTGTTCAGCTCTCAGTGCTTTTGTAGCTTCTAACTGAATCTCTGTGGTTTGAAGTTTCAATATGTTCTCATCCCAAATCATCACATGCCAACAACGTCACCGCCCCTCGGCGTCTTTTACCGAAGCACATGGTACCCTTTAGCTGCTGTATCTGACGTGGTTTAAGTACACAAGCTACTTGGTTAGATTTAGGTTAAGACCATATTTCGGGTTACGATGACTATGTTTCGTTATGTATGTCATGTGACACTGAAGCAACTCGCAACACATAATGTTTTCTACCTGACTACTTCCAATAATGTTTTGATTTCACATGGGACAGAAACCCTGGTCTCCTGGACTTTCTCCGTCTGTATTCAACGTCAACATCCCAGGGTGTCATATAGAGCTGCGGATGACTTTACATCAAAGTCACTTGAAAAGCTCAGTTCGTCAGCCATGAATAGGTACCATCCATGTCTTTATGAGTCTCTGAGGGGTGGTGACAAATCGTTGGTATGTGATGAGTTGCGAATGAGACTGTACTTAAAGTTTAGTTTCTCTCCTCCAATCCTGTTTTTTATGTTCTGGCATCTGCTTTATTTTACTGTTCCATGTTCATCTTCAGCTGGACACAAGTTGTGTTAGGACACTGCTAACTTTAATTGTGAAGAATGAATTCCTGTGATGTTCATTCACTGTTTGACAGCTGCTCAGCCCAGATGATCATGTACCAATTACATACACACCCTCAAGTGGATGCAAACTCAACTGGGCTGACGCGCCAAGTCAGACTGAGTCAAGCCAAGCAGCACATGTGTTTGGATAAAGGACAATAGAGTTGTGATTACCGACGGAGGCAACAAGCTTTCATTTCCTGATAAATAGCCGATAAATATCCGTGACTACTGCAGAGTCATTTGACCTGGGAATGAATGCTGATTGCACCCTTTCCCACTGAAGAGAAAAGCCAGATGTTGGTGAGTGGTAGTGGGGTTTTTTTGTCCAGTGTAAAGAGGGCTTCAGTTTCCCTTCTTTCAAACTCTTCAGGCCTTCAACTTTGCTGTTTCTGCCTCTCTTGACCCTCCCGGTGACCTCACATCTCCGGGGGGAGCGGATGAGAGGATGGGTGACAGTAATTAGCCCGCCCTTTTGAGATTGAGGTGACATTAGCGTTGGTCTAATTTAACGCGGGCTGATTATATGACACACTGACACACCTGAAGGGTTTCATCGCCGGATTAAAGGACGTGAGTTGAATTTGTGGGATCAGCCCATGGCCTGGTTCTAATGAAACCATTGATCGACTCTTTTATGACGAATGCCCGTAAACAGTTTCTGAGGTCCGGTGCTATTGGCAATCTCGTCAGTGAGCTAGAGGCTGAGAGATGTAATGAGATTCAATATGGAGCCTGATATAACCAACACATTGTAGATCATTCCCCAAACCCTCATCCAATGAAATTGCTGGCTGTTAATAGAGGTAACATCGTCTGTGTGGTTAGAGTTAAATATGTGCAATGTGTGTTTGGCAGGCTCGCTAATGGTCAAGACGCCCCGCTGTGATCTCCTGTTACTATTGAATGTTGTAATTTGCTGCGCTCAACATGAAAGCCGTCATTAGTTGAATGATGCTTTGCTGATTGCAGGAAGCAGCATGTAGGATAACTCTGTTGTAATGCTCCTTTTTATAGATTCCCATACAAACACACAGAGCGAGTGCACTACATGTGTGCATTAGGTCATTATCACACTGGATTATCACGTTACACAGTCAGACACATAATCAAAATCACACATACACAAAGACGCAGATTGCAAAGATAATGTGCGAGGACATGGCGAGGCACAGCAGTGTGTCCCAGGAAATATTGACTTTATTACTGCACCACTGATGGCTCCACCCACTGATAACCATCAGCTGCATCAGCCGCTGGTCTCAAGCACGTCTCACTTCATTAACAAGGCCATTATCACTGACGATGCTTATCAGGATGGGACGGACACTGAGCATGGATGTGTGTGTCAAGGTCTATAGGGAAAATTATTTTTGCAACTGTCAAGGACTTGATGACTTTCCTCTTATCCAGAGTCTGATGTAAGGGTGGGAGAAAACAGCGATTGTGTTTCTTTTTTATGATTTCTGAATTGATTTTGATTGCTGAATTTGCTTTATATATTTAACTAAAGTGATTTGATTTTATAAATGTAATAAATAAGTAGCACTTAGTCTGTTAGCTCAATGCTAACACATTATGGACATTACCATTAATGCTCTAATGTAAATTAGCTTCAAAACATGGTAAAATTACTTTCACAATCAAATCAATTTTGCTTCACATGCTTAACATAAAACAACACAACTGTTCATACTTTCAGGCATACATTTCCTCTGATCTGTGGAAATGAATAGCTGCTGACTTCATATTGCTCACTCAATCTATCATACTTGCCAGCCGAGACCTCAAAAATAGGGAGTCAAGTCAAGTTTATTTATAAAGCACATTTTAAAACAACCAAAGATGACCAAAGTGCTGTACAATGAAATAACAACAGTTAGGAAATATAGCCTGGTAAACAGCAAGATAGCAGCAGAGATAACATAAAAATACCACCCCATGTAAATAAGTACAGGAGCAAATTAAAAATAATAAACCAAATTAGGGGGTCTGGGGGTCGTCTCCCTGAAAAATTTTAACTTCATAATCTTTGTTTCATTCATTCTGATGACTTTTACGGAACAAAAATAGCAAAACAATTCACATTTCTTTTTGCAAGCAGATGCTGGCAGATGACTTGTAATTGACAATTATTGTACACAGTCACAATGGGGACACAACATTTAGCCTTACCTAGTGAAATAAAATGAAGAAAAGAAAGACTGACTGATATGTGATGTTGATTGAAGTATATAGTCAATATAAGTGTATGATTCAACTTTTTTACATCGTCCAGTGTTAAAAAAGTGAACAAAAATCACAATAAATTGTAATATCAAATCACAACACTTGTAGAATGGCAATACTTAAGAATCATCCCTTGGCTCAACCCTAGTCCCAACCCGAGTCTAGTGTGTGTGGTCTTGTCATGATCTAACTTATAGGACGCACCAGCCCATTCAGCACACAGCGCAGCAGGTGTGACACTGCATGAAAGGACCTGTTAACTGAGACAGAGAGTTTGTCTGTGTCCTATGATGAGACCCATTTTAGGAAGTTAGAGCAGCGAGCCATCATCATAACACAGCACCTCTGTCCATCTCCGCTGCAAATTGTAGATCCCGTCTAGTAGCCAGCGCTGGCGCGTGACTCAGTGCAAGCCAATTATGATTTATCCATGGCTTTTGCCATGTGAAAATGATTCATGGCTCTACTTTATCCAAACCCATGCAGCGTGCATGGAGTCTGGCACACTCCCTGTAACTGCCTGCATTCATAAATCAGGTTCTGAATAAGTATTGATTTGCCTTTATGGTAGAACTTCACATTGTTTATACATCACACAATTTAGTGTCGCATCCTCCTCTGGTGTGCCATATCATATACTGATAGTGACAGATTTTTGTTGCAATAAATGTTTTAAAGTGTCTTATTTGCTTATAAAAGTATATGTATAAGTATAATGTATAGGCAGTTGTCCATTTCTCTTTGTGTACAGTGCCACATTATGAAATGTCCATTAGCATCAAGTTATATAGTATGCAGTAGCTGGCCAAAATGTTTTTGTGGACGTTAATGATACACTCTGTGAGGAAGCTGCTAATTGTTAGATACTGGAGCCTCCCTAAAGTCCGTTCTGGGAAATAGAGATGGTAAAAGCTATTAGAGATCGCTGCCATCACAGGGGAAAGCTTTCTCACCACACATGGCCCTCCTCACTCACTGCTACAACTGTACACAACTGTGTGTTCTTTATTTAAAAGCTAAATTCACTTTTTGGAGGCGATACACAGAGGATGCAGAGGAGGAGAGCCTAATGGGTTACAGGGAAAATCATTTAGAGCACATAATGTATGACATAACTGGAGAAACTTATAACTCAAAACTATGACTTTCATGTACGCTAGTTTCAAACACCTACCGTATATTGACTTGACTATCTGTCTGCGCCTATAGACCTGCAAGTTGAATGCATATATGTCCTCCCTTTTCTTATTAAATCATTAGTCTAGCTATATTCTCAGTTAAACAGCTCAGGCATTGCTAAGTTGCTTGAACAGCTGGTGAATAGCACAAATTGTGTGAGTCTTGTAACAATCACCTCAATTTAGCAAATGCGAAATTGTAAAATGCTTAACAAGGATGGGATACTCTCTATCCAAACAATACTCAACCCTGACAAAAAAATATGTTCATTACTAGTTGAACAGTAACAACTGTTTGACACAAATGTCTTTAAAACATCCAAACATTTATTTATTTCCACACAAATACCTTGATTTCTTATTTAGAACTAGAGCTGTGACAGTATGGATTTTTTCTTACTGATGTGACAAACCAACATGTTCCCACAGGATGACAGTTTACTGAGACTGCCTTAAAAATATCATTTAATGGGTCTTTATTGAAGCATACTGTACTGTCATAAGCATAGGTAGATCCTTTAAGGAACAGGGCAGTGTAAGTGTGTTTGGCGTGCGGAGAGGTGAGTGGTAGACCGCCGGTGCTGCTCATCACGGAGGAGCAACTTAAACTTAGCAGTAAGTTTGGCTTTTGTTTCCCAAATGCTGGAAAATAGAAGAGTTAACAGTGGTTTATCATCACAGCCCTTCTTAAAACAGCCATCAGAGAACATTTGCATTTCTTTTTATTTATAGCCAGTGACTGAATACCATATATAAGCCCATATGTTCTGCTGTATTATTACCTTGAAATGCATTTCCCCAGTGTTGCCCTATTATGAAAAATAAAACTTAATGTTAGCAAGATATTCTCATATTCTCAAGACATTACCTGGTCTTGTTATTTCTTGTTATTTCTGTGCTGTGATGTTAAGTACTACTGAATCCTTTGTGTGTGGACTTATCTGTGAATTGAGCGATTGTTTCAGCAGCACTGGGGAGGTTATTTTGTTCCACTTGCAGTGATGCTTTCAGCGGTTTACAGAGAAAAATTTCATACTTTTTGTGCGAGCACAAGACCCTCAGACTCAACAGTTTAGGCAGAGGAAGTGAGGCGTGCAGTCTCCAAGTTCATCATGTCTTTCATGTGTACCATCAGAGTGCCCTCCTGGAACAGCCAACGATGACAATTAATAAGAGGATGGCTGCTGGCACCCAGCCTACCTGTCACTTTACTGTGGCTTGACGTAAAGCAACACCCAACATGTGCACACAGCGTGGCAATGTCATCAAAAACACATGGTCTACTGTCTGTAACTCATTCACATTTACACACAAAAACACACAAGCACGCGTGTTCGTATGTGTTTATATACAGTATATATGCATATATATGTATATAAATATATCCATATGGTAAAGGTTAAAACAGAATGAAAAAAAGCCTCTGCCAGCCCTTTCTGAGATATGACACATCAGTTGGCACTGCATTGCCTTTTCCACCTTCACTACAGACAATGGTGCAACACATCCATAATTCATGACATCATTACACATGTACAGCACAGAAGGATACTCACTTTGATTTCCCTTTCTGTATGTGTGTGTGTGTATACTATTTATGTGTGTGAGTGTGTGTATGAGAGGGAGAGTTGGGTCATGTTTAACAAACAGCATGGTCACAGTCACTGTACAACCTGTCTGAGTCAGTGTTGCATGTTTACTAAGCATTTGACTGAGGTTAATCTAGTTAAATGGGATTGCACCAAGCAGTGTGCGTGTGTGTGTGTGTGTGTGTGTGTGTGTGTGTGTGTGTGTGTGTGTTGGTTAAGGCTGTGTTTGTTGCATCACTGTTTGGTATAAACAGAAATTAAAGGATTGTGAGAAAGTGCTAAATGTGTCTGACAGGGAAGTGCAGAACAGAAGTCCAGGGCCTCATTTATAAATGTTGAATGTGCACAAAAAGGAGCTGAGAACACAAGTGTACTTGTACTGCAAAAGTTGCTTTATTTCAATAAATAAACTTGAGTGGGGATTAGAGAAGGTGAATTGTTTTCAAAAGGCAAATCAGGTTTAAAGAGATAGTTCAGATTATTTGAAGTGGTTGTATGAGGTACTTATCAATAGTCAGTGTGTTATCTACAGTCAGTGCCAGTCAGCACGCCCCCAGTGTGCACAAGCAAAGATGAGTACCAGCATGGCATCACAGGGTCAGCAGCAAAATGTATTTTAGCCATTTAAAAAAGGTCCACCTGAAATAATCAATATCAGTTTAAGTGTACACTATATTTAGAATATTTTCACATCTTCACTTTGCTATAGTAAGCCAGAAATCGCTCTCTTCAAACCAGTCAAATTCCATTTGGGAAATCATTTACTTTACCTCACAGAACACAGGAGTTGCTGGTCCACTACTGCCTCAATCTGCCAGTTTGTTTTTGTTGAAGTCATAAAATAACACAAAGTAATAGATGCAGGCAGCAGTAAACCAGCAACTCTGTTCTGCAAAGTAAAATTAAAAGTAAAAAAAGTAAAAGTAAAAAAAAAGATTTCACTTATGGACTTTGGAGAGAGTGACTTTTGGTTTATATAACAGCAGTTTCCCATCAGAAAAGGTGGACTAAAGGCGAAGTGAAGTGGCAAAAATATTCAAAATATAGCATAGACTTAAACTGAGCCTGATTATTTCCGGTGGACCTTTTTTAAGTGGCTAAAATACATTTTGTTGCTGACCCTGTCCCAAGCAGTACATTGCTTAGCTTCCATGCTTGTAACCCTCTCTGTTTCTCCAGACTGGGGGTCACTGTAGGTTATACACTGACTATCAGCAAGTACCTCACACAACCCTGCATCATTTAATCTGAACTACCCCTTTAAACTGTGTTTTCTGTTTATTTCAGAAGCCATTTATGAATAACAAGTAACCTGTGAAGTGTGTAATTAGGTGCTTTCTCGCTTTTTAACGCACAATAAAGGAACCTGTCCGGTTTATTAGCAGCAACTTCATCCATTAAAAAAGGTCTGTGTATCTCTCCCTCAGTGGAACAACACCTCGGTTGAGACTGTCTCCAATTATAGAAGCCAAACACCACTGGTGGGCCCTGAGCTCAGGTGTCCCTTGAACCTCACCAGTGGGAGCTATGCTTTGTCGGTACGTGGCAATGTGCTTCTTGGCACCAACTTTGATATCCTACCACTTCTTCTAGATTTGCAGAATGCTTCAGCTCAGTGAGCTGGAAGTGTCAGTGCTGCTGTGAATATTCTGACACCTAATAAACCTTCTCTTATGACAAGTAAGGTATGACCTGTGAACTGTGAACTATAACAAGCAAACAAGTACGACCTCTGCAACAACGACCTCTGTTTCATATTCAACACTCAGTTCCAAATAAATGAAAAAAAAGCTTTTTTTTTTGTTGGAGTTGGCCATGTGTTCCTGGGTCCACAATGAGTTGACAGTTCTGACTGATATCAGGCGAGGATCATGATCCTCTGCTTTTAATCTTTACAGCATTTTAACATTATAAAGGGAAAATCATGTTGTGTTCAGAAATCAGAATGTTTTTGAAAGAATGGTTTGAAAGTTTTGGAAACACTTTCTTAGAGCGTGTTAAATTACACAAGTGATACCACTCTTATGACCTGTACACTAAATATGCTAGCTAGCTTAGCATACTTAGCTAGCCTGGCTCTACAGAAAAGGTAACAAAGTTGCCTACCAGCTGCTCTAAAGCATGAACGTTAGATCTTGTTTATTTTTCTGAATAAAAACTGAAATTCCAAAGGGCATATTGTGTTAAGTATATAAACATTTTTTTGCAGATTAAACAAACGAGATATTGTGCTATATTAAGCTAAGCTAACCAGCTGCTGTCTATAGCGTCATAGTTATTGTACAGACAATAGGGTGGTGTCGATCTTCCTATCTA
>JAJHUR010075646.1:0-43391 GCA_027495735.1 Lutjanus campechanus | reverse complement strand
GTGAGGTGGCGAGTAGATTTCTTCGGTCCAGCTGTATCATTCTACAGGTATTTTTATGCTTTCCCCCTCATGTTACATTCAATTGCGGTCTAGAAATAAAAGGTGCTGGTCATTTTGCACTGCTTAGCATAGTGTTAATAAATCGAAAACATGTGGTGCTGTGAGGATCAGTGTCAATCTTGCACCCCAGTACTGATAATGGATGAGATCAGTGCCATCTCTAATTCGTGCAGTCTCTATTTTAGGTTATATGTCTTCAAAATTGTGGGCACAAATTGCAGAAATGCCTCTGAGTTTTTCTTGGCCTTGAAGCCATTACTTAGAATACAACTATGAATTACTGTCAGGTCCATGTTATGGAGCCAGGAAAGACATACTGTAGGTTTTTCTGTCTTTTCAGGCAAATGGAGGACATCAGTCTACAGCTGGCTTCCCTTCACATGTTGAGATGGCCAAATGAATCACACCAGCACCCTCACAGTAATCAGGCTTTAATGTGCAGCCTCTAATGGGCATTTAATCAAGCTGAATGCATCGAGCCGAGTGAGACTCTGGATGTTGTTTAGCTCGCTCCTACAAATGGAGGTTTTTAAAACTTAAAAATGTTCAGACCCACGGATTGTACATCTTAAGAAAGAATAGTACAAAATGATGAGCTGTAATGATTGCAGATTACATTGCAGACAAGTAATTGGCCACTGTTTTTGATAATCGATTCATTGTTCCAGTTATTTTGCAAGCCAAAATTCAAAAAAAGGAAAAAATATTAAAATATTATATGAATAATTTTTGGGTTTTGGACTGCTCTTTTTACCTGATGAACTTTCATGAGTGTTAAATTAATAAAAGTGTGTCACTTCCTGTTTCTCACAGCAGTAAAATACAAGGGGAGGGGGGGTTAAATTTAACAGTAACCATCTTTTAGTGTGTGATGTGCATACATTTATGATTAAAAGAACAAAGAGAATATATCGTTTATTCCTGCTCATTTGCAAGATGTTAATGATATATGAAGAAAGTCCTCATGATTAGCTAACCAAGTAGTTGTCCTTGCTGAAGTTCAAATTTAGGCTGCAACTGATGATAAATTTGATTACAGATCAATCTGCCGATTATGTTTTGCAGTTCATCAGTATTGATAAAATGTTGAAATTTTTTTTTTCAGCAATGAGTTGATTGTCTAATGAGCTAACGCATGAATATGGTAGTGATAATGTGTTTCATTTGCTTCTGTTTAGTCAGCAGTGACTTGAGCTTGGCATGATTACTTGGATTGCCCCTTTGTACTCAATTAGTTCACTAATGGGTCATAAGCATCTTGGTCGACTCATTTTTTAAAATGGTCTTTTTATGAAAAATGAGTCATCATTCATTACAAGAACACGATTGTCACGCCTGTGGCATCACAATAATATTCCCTCATCTGCAGAGGAACAATAATACTGCAGAAACAATTTGACAGATTTTCCCATTAAATCCGCTAATTGTTTTGGCTAGTTGAAGAGATCCTATGAGCATTAGTAGCCAGACCAGAATTTATTTATCTGAGAGTAAATTCAATTTGTAATATCATAAACTATTCACATATATCAATTCCATATTCTTTGCGGGATTGGAGATGTTGCCAGGTTATGGCAGTTTCTTCACAGCTTTATGTTGCAACAGCTTGATTTGTTAACATTGCTGAGATTGGCTAACCTGCAGTCATCTGCAAGCATTACCTGAGATTTAACTGTGCTTTACCTACGCAGTTGAAAGCATATCTCCCTCTGTTGACATACAGATCATACCGGGCTGTATTTGCTTGAGATCAGACGGATAAGCCAGTCCTTACCTAAGCCTCACTGCAGTGGCAAATTGTACGTTTCACAGGGGGCTCAAAGACTTTAATTCATAATTTGGATGTGACTCATGGGGGTACAAAGTGAGATATCAGGTGTTAGCTTGAAGCCTTGCCTTAAAAACTAAAGGCCACTGAAAATAATGATAATTACATTGTCTGCCATATGCTGTGTGCGTTCCAATAAATGCTGTCAGCTGCACTACATTACCTTTATGGAGGCCATGTGGGGCCATGTGGGAGAGTTGTACATTTGTGTGTAAAAACTAAAAGTTTAGCTCAGTGAAAGAAGTTTATTTACTGATCTTATTGTCTACTCTTCACTGTGACGCTAAAGCTGTTCAATATAACTTGTGACTGAGTTAGTTTGAGGCTGGAATGTTTTGGAAGGTCATTAATTTTTTTCATTTATTTTATTTATAAGGACAATACGCATCAATGAATATTTCATTAAATGCATCAGTGTTAGTCAACTGGGTTATTTTCAACTGCAGTCCTGCAGGCAAGATGTTTCTGAAACCTATAAAATGATAAAATTTACAGAACAAAGGCAGCAGGACACTGTAAAGACGGCAACAGCAACAAAACAAGAACTCTCAAGACGGCACACAAGCCATGTAGAGCATTAAGAAGCAGCAATACATCAGTGCAATAATAATAACAGCAACAACAAGCAATAAATACAATTTTAGCACAAATGGCCATGCAAGCAACACAAAGCAGCGACACGCAGCTAAGCACTCCATGCAGACAAGCAGAGCAACCATAGACAGTAGACATAAATAAAAATTACGATGATCTTGATCAAATGTTAAAAGATGCAATTATGGGCTGGTAAAATGGTCACGTACACTAACATACAAGCCATGCAACACACAGTTAACCAGGTTGTTAATAAAAGGATGACATGACACCACTTTGATGCCAAACCAATATTATCTTTTCTCCTCTCTTAATGTGGACATAGACAACTTTTATGCTTTGATATTATGAAGTAAACGTTGATTGCATAGTGTAATGGCTATAGAATAATGACACCATCTGCATTTAGACTGGTTCCCTATAAGCCTTGCTTTCATCTGTCTGCCCTCAGGCACAATTTTTCCCGGGAAAATGATGTCTCCATTATAGACTAAATTAATGAACAAATTCACACTTTTTCTCTTGATCTTTTCTTCTAACGTTACTCCCCCCTCCATACCAACGCCAACCCCCGTTGGTGCAAAGCAATGATTTTACTCAAACTATGTCATAACTTTGCAATACATATCATTACAATAGGTTATGTCTGTGACAATTTCAATGTTCCTCTTCAGTGAAAGTGCTGCTCTCTACTTTCCAATGAATTTCCGATGTGGTGTTTATCATCTCTTCATGGAGCTGGGCTCTGACTCAGAGGAAACAGAAAATGATCTGATGTTGTGTCAGAGTGTCTTCCCCCATCAGATAGTGTGCCTTGTAGCAGTGTCCTCTGTGGTTGAGAGGTAGCTTATAGTTGGACATAGCAGAGTAAAGTTAGGGGGAACACATATTGATGGGGAAACAGATTTTGACACAACCTCTTTTTCTTGTCCTTTTTCCACACACAGAACTGATAGCAACAATTTTGATTGATCAGTTCCATTCATACATTTAAAATGAAATTTAAATAAATTGCATGTTTTGCTTTTTTCTTCTTTGACCTTAAAATAACTCCACACAGCTGGCACGATGACAGCACTTCTGACAGGTGTCACTCACGTTATAGCTACTGATCACGTTACACATGCTGCTCATTTGTGTTATTTGTGACACATCTCTCTTTATGACATGTTGCTCAAAGTTTAGTCAAGCATTTATGTGATAGTTTAGGCTAATGGATTGTATCAGATTAGATTTTTTCCTGTCCAGTGATTTTTGCCAGAATCTGGCCGACTCATGCCTATACTTAGTGTTGGACTGGCACAGTCCTAATTAAAATTACAGTTGTCTTATTTTTCTTCATTTTAGTCAACCCTGCTGCTGCATTTCACTCTGACAGATTGTAACATAGATGGAGCAGTTGGTATAAGATAAAATGTAGCTATAAGTAATATCATTCATGTAAAGAACATATTTGATTGATTATCAATACTATAGGAAAACAACTGACTTATTTGTTATATTTTCCTTCTTTTAACTAGGGTCTCTAAAAAGTAATTTTCAGTACTTGTTTTATTAGTATTGTTGATACCTTAAATGAATCTCAGCTTTTGAATAGCAAAACAATACAGTTATATAATTTAAAGTCTGTATATTTGTGAAATGTCTTGAACAGTTTTCAGGAGGAAAGATGCAAACTGTCAAATTGTTTTTGATTTTGATGATCCATTAAAAATTAATGTAATTATTCAGGCAAAGTGACAAGTATTCTCTTGGTTTTGGATTGATGTTCAGATTTTTAAAAAATGGTGTCACATTTAGCAATGAGAAAGTAAAATGAGCCTTAAACAAAACATGAGATTTAACAATAATGCAAATACCCATTAGGTGGAGCGTGTGTAGGTGTAGTGTTTTTCACTTTTGAAAACCATTGCTTTCAGTGACAGCAGGGTATATTTTCCACGGCAGTGCCTATAAGAAATGTAGCTTATGTTTGAAGGGATTTTCACATGTTGGCTACAGTATTTATATTTTAATTTCATACATCATGAGCAGAATTAAGCTTCCTAGTTATTCAATTCACAAGTCCATTCAGTGAATCTGCAACAGCGCTCTCCAAGGTAAGGGATTTAGCATTTTCTTGTTGACTAATGTTTTTCATATGCTTTGTTTGTATTTTTATTGTAGATCTATACACACCTTCGATCCTACACTGTTCCCAACGAGCAGCGCTACATCATCCGCATCCTGTTTATCGTGCCAGTTTATGCCTTTGATTCTTGGCTCAGCCTGCTGTTCATCAGCAACGACCAGTACTACGTCTACTTTGATTCTGTTCGAGACTGCTATGAAGGTAAACACCACAAGCATCCCCCTTTAAATTATCTGCCTGATAACATCCCTTCTAGACAGCCGTGGCTGTTCCCCTGCCCTCATTTTTTAGATGGCTGCCAGCAAAGGAAAGACGAGCAACTGGCCAAACAAGTTTTTCACACCAGTCATTGTTGTCATGTTGGTAGACCTCATTATTCGAGGTGTTGCATTTCTAGGAGGTGTAATGTTAGGAGCATCCTTTTTTGAGCAGTGGTTAATAGTGTTTTCAAATGAAAAATAAGATATATGGTAAGTTATTTTTTAAACATGAAATAAAATATATGTAATTCTGCATTGATTGTCAATATTCAAATATTATATAAAGCATGTTCTGTAGATTGTACTTTAACTGCCTTTATCTAACTGTAATTATGTATTGGAGTTTTACAACCAAAGCACTTCACCAGTGGCAAAGGTGAATCATATGCAAAATGGATTACAAGTAATTTGAGAAAGGGAAAAGTAGGAAATACATTATTCAGGAGATTAGTTTCCAGTTTGCAGGCCAATTTTGTGGCTGATTGATAGTGCAGCGCATCAGAAAGCAGTGAGACTAGAACACCACCAGCGGCTACGGCTAAAACATAATGAACCTTCTCTTGACTGGACACCATCTGCATTAGCTTCATTTAATCCCTCCTTAAATAGCAACAAAGGATTAGGAAGGGATTTCCAAGACACAGAACCCTTGGAAGCTTCTTAATGTAAGGACTGAAACATTTATTGTTCCAAAATGTAGGACTAATTATTTTTATCATGTGGAGTTTTCTGCTCTAAAATGATTTGACCTTTTTAAAATGAAGTTACACTTGAAGGTTATGAGAAGTTATTCCACAGTTAAAATCATGCCGTGGAAACATGTATGGTGCAGTAAAGATGCAACTCTTTTCTTTCTGTTACAGCATTTGTCATTTACAATTTCCTGAGCCTGTCCTTTGAGTATCTGGGCGGAGAGAGTGCCATCATGTCAGAGATTCGAGGGAAGCCCATACAGTGAGTGCTCTCATTCCCATAAGCTGACAGATGTAGCAAACACATCATAGATGTTTGATTTACATCACATTTTCTTCAGGTCGACAGGGGTATGTTTATAATCACACGAGGTGCAATGTGCATCTTGCTGCCCTTGAATTGGCATTTAGTTTGAACGACAGTGAAAAAACAGGCAATAAAAAAAGGGCATTCGTTAATATGTGACAATTATCCTTTATCGCAGAGCTTTTGACCAGGCTTAGATAGGAAGTGTTTTACGGCTGACTCAGCCGCAGGGCAGCAACTCTTTGCCAGCTTCTTAAGACAGTGCAGACACTAATATTGAGCCCTGATAAATGATGGCATTGCTTAACACCAGCCACTGGAAACAAGGCATAAATTCTACATCTTGTTTTTGAAATATCACTGCTGTGCCTCGATTTTACACATCCTATAGGACTTCCATAGACATCCAATATTTTCTTTCTTAAAGGGACAGTTCACCCTATAATCTAAAATACATATTTTACCCTTGCCTGCCGGGTCATTTTATTCACCTAGATTGCTTTGGTGTGAGTTGCAGAATTTAGGAGTTTTTCTCCGTAGAGGTGTCTGCCTTCTCTTGGATATAATGGAACTAGGCAACTTGGCAAAGTGCCAAAAAAATATATTTGAAAAACTCGACAGCAGTTTCCATAAATCATGAACCGGTTGCTCAAAATAATCCACAGACCTTGTTGTGAGCAGTTTCAAGGACAAACTATATTCTTTTTACTGAACTACACCAGCTTATACACATGAAGTAGACACACACTTCCTTTGGTGGAACTACTTGCAACAACCGAACTACACCCACCAACCACATCACTGCGCAGAAGGCAGCATGCATATACTTAGGGCTGAGAGGTATGGCCTAACATTTATATGACGGTATAATATGAAGCACCAATGGCAACAGTATATATGACGGTATATTTGTTTTTCATAAAATTTTAATATAAATGCTTCTGATGTGATAAAGCACTGGTATAGAAACTGCCTATCAGCTATTACTGTGCTCTTAACTGTATTACTGATATACTTCACATAGTATAGAGGTGTTTTAAGAACACTGCAAAATGAGTGCAATCTAGTTCTATTATATTAGAGAGAAAGCAGACATATCTATGGCTGATATCTCCAAAACTTAGCACATCAAAACAATCTAAATGAACGAATAGGACTCCAGGTATTTTGGATTTTTGGGTGACTTGTCCCTTTAAATCATTGAGAAGATTTCCTGCAATTGATTTTGAATTCTCTCCAGAAAGCATGTTATGAGTTTTAACTGAAGGAAGAGCATAACTCGCTGTTAAAGTTCAAGTTGGGTATGTTTTCATCAGCAGCATGGCCCATTAATGAGATTGCATAGTGTTTGTATATACACCCTCACCATGCTCGCAATCCACATGTTAGAAACACAGTCACAGCATTTTAGTAGCACATTAATCCTGTTCCTATTCTAATTAATCTTGCACGTCAATATTAGATTGTTTTTAAATGTCATATTTTCATGATTAAACTAGATTAGACATCAGAACTGTTTCAATAATACACCTCAGATGTACACGGGTTCTGTGGGAAGCAAGCAACTCAAAGGACAATAGAAAGAACTTTTTTCACTCTGCAGGCAAATCTCAATTTGGTTCTCAAATTCAATTTGACTGAGTATCCATGGTCTTATTTGCAAGTGATGAGGATTTATTTGAGTATCTGGGCACCAGTAACCCGTATCTGTATCTAGAAGATGTATGTATTTCAAAGAAGAAAAAGACAGGCAAATATGTTTGTACAGTCTGATGGGTAGGGGCATAAAAAGCACCTTAAGTGCATCTTAGGGTCGTGAGGCTGAAGGTGCTCTGTTGCTGCATCAGACTGATTGTGAGCTGTTATTTAGGATGAGTTTGAGTTTAGTCCTAATCTCCCTCTCTTCTGCCTTCAGGCTCAGTCCCACAGCAGAGTCGGGTCTTTAACACCAGTTCTTTTATTCCATCTGCATGTTCCCTAAACTGCCTCCAACACACTGCTGACTGAGAGTAATAATACAATAAACAAAGAGTAGCTCTAAAAATGTCACTACATGAAACCAGAACTCCTTCATTTGTTGTTGATGCTGCTGTTTTAGCCTGAAGCCGTTTAGTTAATGTGCCAAAGACATCATGAGACCAAGAAGCTTTTAAATCTCATATGACACCATGACCTACTCTACATGTTACATAAATTATTCTATAGACATGTTAAATAACAGCAATATTTCTCTTTCTCAATAATGCTCCAAATACCAGTATTCCCAAGTACAAATGAATCAAAATTAATTTTATTATATGTGCATCAGGAATTTTCAATAACGACACACAATGCAGTGTAAGCAGCTTGTCTTTCAGTTACATGACTGGCTTTTGTATAGCTCGAAATAACTCCCATTTGGGATTTAGTCCTGTAGGCAGCTTTGCATGAACAATGTAGTCTCAATTTCTTTTTTGCCAATTGTCAGCACCAATTCCTGACTATTTTTAACCCCTATAAATTGTATTTCTTTTTTTGTATTTTTTCATAGTTTTGCTCACACATAAGTAAAACGATGTGATCAAAATATTGGGAATACCTTTCAGTACGTTCCAGTCAGATACAGCACCACCCAGAAAATCGGTTGATCTGACGATTATTTTCCTGATTGTTCAAGAAGTTGTTTTGTCTTTAAAAAGTAAGAAAATAAGAAGAAATGCTCATTAAAGTTTCTTAGAAGCCCAAGGTGATGTTTTCAGATGTCTTGTTTTGTCCCACCAACAGTCCAAAACCCAAAGATATTCAATTTACAGTTAATTAAAACAGGGAGAAACCAGCAAATCCTTGCTGACATTAGAGAAACTAGAAGAAGCAAATGGCAAATGATAAATCAATTATCAAAATAGACAATTAATTTGCTCTGGTTCGACTAACTGATTAATCATCTCATAGTTATTAGCTCTTAAGTCCATGAAAACTTAACCAAGCGAGCTAGTGTGGGTATTTTTTTATGTCTGTTGGATTACATTGTACGTGTGTTTTACTCATCGCTCAGTGCACATACTTTGTATGCTATATATGAGGACTGCAACTGAATGTCACCATTCATGTAGGACAGACAACAGGCAAGTAAAAAAAACATGCACATCTCAAAGGCAGTACAAGATAAGTGGAGTGCACAGCAGCATAATCATTCATGTAAAGTAACCATCAATGGGACTGTACTGGTATATGTTAGTGGATGTATGTAACATCAGCCTCAATATATTCATGAATACCAACATGATCACAGTCCGCAGTACAACCGCTTTCTTATTCATCAACGTTATCATCAGCATCAAATCATTTACAGATTAAAAAGAAATGAATCATAACAGAATACAAACACAAAGAAGAGATTACATAGGAGACTGTTCAGCATATATGTAATTTAGGATGTTATAGCTCATCATGTCTTGTTGTCTTCACAGATCAAGTTGTCTGTATGGTACCTGCTGCCTCGTTGGAATGAGCTACTCCATCGGCTTTTTAAGATTCTGCAAACAGGTGAGCTTTAATCATCTCCGCATCTCCACTCTGGAGATGTTCCCTTTGACCACTGAAAAAAATTTAACACGAATTGAAAATGAGAATTCATCGAATTGTCTTACAAAACAATTCTGTGCTGTAAATTACCATTCTGTCCAGATCTCCAGACTGCTTAAAAATGACAGCTGTTATAATTGGCTGTGTGCTTTTCAGAGGATAACATCCACTGGTTTTTTTTAAAAAAAAGGGAAAACAAAAGCAATTGATGCCAGGTGAAAGCAGCTTGATAATAAACACAGAGAGATGATATGAGCTGTCAGCGCAGAGCTCCCTCCTAGTGTCTTGGGATGCTGCACGAGCTCCCAGTCTAACACTGATGGAAATTGGAAGTGAGAGTTATGTCTTCAAAACAAAATACATGGTGAAATGAGCGTTTTTTTTTAATAAGCGGCAAGTGATAAACACTCAGTGTGCCTCCACAGGAATCCTACGTGAAGTGTTTTTAAAAGGAAAACCTTACAAGCTCTCTCTGGAGAAAAATCTGGAAGGTTAAAGGATATATCTCTGTGTGAGGACAATTGAAGATCAGCACAGTAGATTTTAAAAAGAGCATTGTATGTTGTAGCATTGTGCTCAGACTCTTATCAGTTTTGTTGGGTCGCAAAGTTGAGTGCAGTAAGAGTCTTGGCCTTGTGCGAGGTCTTAGTTTTCTGCTCTTAAAATCTAGGTCTCACTTGTACAAGAGATTTTATCTTTGTGTGACTACCTAGTTAAATAAAGGTGATATAAAATAGGTTATCCTCATTTACATTCATCCAACAGAAAATTTCAGAAATGATTAAATGCTGTTGTACAGATCAACTCCCACGGAGCAAGTGACTAACTGGATGCAATATAATGATGAACAACTGTCTTACATATTAATTTAGACTACTAAAGAGCTTGATTATATCACATAATGTTGTCACTTGGAGAAAATACCAGTGTCAGTCTTTGATAGAAAACTTGAGGTGAGGCATCTCATCCTGGACTGTGAAGCTCATCACAGCTAAATACTTAAGCTAAGCAGACAGGACCCAGGGAGAGCACTGTTTTAAGAAAACATTAAAATTCTTTGCACGTTTTGGGGGAGCTTCAGTTTGTGATTAGAAGAGAGGTTAACAAATGGATCACTGATATGGAAAAGCAGCCTAGAGTTATGGTGCTTCTTAGAGATAAGGTTAGAGGATAAGCTGCTATTGCATCCTAAACAGTTTTTTGACATTTCAGTTTTAAGTCCTTTATCATATTGTAGGACACTTAAGGGTCTTATTTTGCTGAAAATGGGCAAAAGTGTAATCCTGTGAACCCCAGGGCAGCTGTTGAACTGGTAATAGCCATTGGGTAGACAAATAAATTAACAATATATTGTTACGTGCATGTGGCTGTGACCAGCTAATTTTTGCAATTTTGTTGGCAAAAAGCAGGTGCTACAGCTCAGATTACATTATTCATATATGAACATTATTCTGCTATTATACCTAAAATGCATTATTAGTAAGAGGAGATCAGAATCAGCTGGTGGAGTTGATCTTGAAGGGACAGTTCACCGCAAAATAAAAAATATATATTTTTCCTCTGACCCTTTAGTGCTATTTATCCATCTAGATTGTTTTGGTGTGAGTTGCAGAGTTTTTGAGATATCAGCCATAGAAATGTCTGCCTTCTTTTGAATTTAATGGAACCCGTTAAAAGCCAGCAGGCAGATTAAATAGACCAGGTGTAGAGAGGCAACGATGTCTTTGGCAAGAAAAACGTTCTCTGTGAATCACCATGAAGCCCCAAAACACCAATATACTATACATTATTCATTACTGTCAACATTCATGTTACATTATTCTTATAACAATGAGGCAACAACTGTCGTAACTTATCTCTGAAATAAAATACATTTCAAGTATTTTTACGTTACCTTATCTTGTTGTCTTTTTTATATAAAATTAAGAGCCAGGACATTGCAAAAACATAGGCTGTCATCTGACAAAGGTGCATTGCAACTGCATTTGTGCCGCATGTCCAGCACAATAATAAGACTGTTAATACATCTGGCTTTTCTAGATTCTTTCATTACTCAAATATAATCATTTAGCAGTGGCAGTGGTGTTATTTATTGTTTTTTTATGATAGTTTTGTTTTCTTGTTTTTTTCCTGAGAGGGAAAAACAGTGGCAAGAATACACGAGCAGCTGATATGAAAATGATTTCCAAGCAGAGGTTTTATCAGGAAGGCCTCTGAGAGTTCCCTTTCAGAAATTAAAGATGCAAGAGTGGACAACAGGCAGCACAGAGGCTGGAAGAGGAATGTAATGCAAAGATTTCATAATTAAACTGTTATTGATTCAGAAAGATCAACTTTAAAGGTCTGTATTGTAGTACACAAAGTAGAGAGGTGTTGCTGTTAATTAGGAATCAGGGGAAATTTAAAAGTCAATTCTGTCGTTAGTTGCCACAAATGAAATATTGCACTGGTAACACTGCAGTGAACTCTGAAGTGGCTGCTGTGAATTGTAACAGAAAGAAAAAGCTTTGGATCATTTCAAACTGCGAATTCTCTGTGAATTATTAAAATGCTGGCAGGTTGCTAACAAAAGATAGAAAAGTCAAATCAGAAATTCATATAACCCTTTGATGCAGCAGTTTGCAATAGAGCTATTATTCAAGCCCCAAGTATGTACAATTATCATACCTTGCATTTGTATTTTGGAGTGTGCACAGACACTCACATGTAGCTTAGTACTGAAGTTTATAATAGGTCTGTATTGAGTCTCTCTGCATGGATGCCGTTGATAACTAATTTGAGCCAGAAATCACAGTCGACTTTTAATCACCCAGCATTATGAACGTGCATTGTGTTATTAATGTCAAGCGTGTCAGGAAGTGTCATGCAAAATTCTTCGCTTTGAGAATATTCAGAATGACAAGCTGGCACTCGAACAGGCATAGGGCAAGCAAAGGCTGTCGCTACTGAAAGCTTCAAAGTAAATCAGTAATATAAATGATCATTGATGTCATTTTGTCAAGCCCACCACTGACTCCAGCCATTCTAAAAAGCCGTCCTCTGGCTAATCAAGTCGAACACCCCTGGTCTGTTGCTTTCAAGTGCCGCAGCGGTGATAGAAGTTTTGAGCAGCCTCTGTCAAATTGGTTGGTTCAGGCTTCAATACACAACGCTGAGGACACCTGTCCTCCTTATATTGCATGCAGGTCTTCATCCCCCTGTATCCTCTGTTGTCCTATCCACATCAGCATCAGCTGCTTTACTTTCTAGGACTGAAGGAAAGACAACCTTAACAAAGGATCCATTCCATGTTTTTTATTACCTTTTTTTTTAAAAGATATTTTAATTGAAGTAATACTTTGACATTTTAGGAAATACTCTTATTTCCTTTCTTCCCAGGAGTTAGATGAGAAGATCAATATCGTTCCCACATCTGTCCGTTTTATGTAAGGTTACAGCCTAAGGTGACCACATTTCTGAAATGAAAGCTGAGGGCATTTGTAGCTCAGCATTTATCATCAATGCTGTTATCTATGAAATAAAAAGGGGTAGAATGCCAGTTTTTATGTATTTTGATCGTGGCATTCTCTGCACTGTAATGAACGATGGTGCGGTGCAACTGATAAAATTGGCTTTTTACTAAGTTAAATACATTAGTCGTGATATTGTGGTTTTATTCTGGTTTTCCACAGCAGTTTTTTTTCTCTAAAACTAGCATTAGTAAGTCATTAGTAGAGGAAGAAAAGTGACACAAAGCTGCTATAGCTCTCTCTGTTGGCCAAAACGAGCACAGTGTGATTCATATATCAACCGGTTGGCTCTGCTGCCTTTCTTGTTGTATAAAATATTATTTCACTTTGTAGTTTGTTTTCACTTTTGCAAAATGTCAGGAGGCCAGGGGCCAGTTAATAAACTATCATTAATAATAGTGTTATTAATCAGATTAAATGATTAAACATTTAGTACCCCATCACTCATCTTTCTTTAAAATTCTTTATTTTCAAATCAACTGACTAATTAACTAAACTTATTCACTTGGAACAAGGATTGACAGATTAATAAGATATTTTACTGCATACAGCAACTTTGGTGACATTCAAAAGACTTTATAGAAGATTAAACATAGCTGGAACCTCTTTCATCATGCAATCCCTGAAATGTTGGAATGATTCCTAAACATAAACACCTCCTAAGAGGGACAGAATGAAGAGCTATTTTAGTACACAAATACACAAATCAGAATTATCTTCATTCCTGTGTAACATTTGCTCCCCTTCAGCTAATAGTTGTCTTCCCGTGCATGGTTCATTGTCAGATCTTATTGCACTTTGCACAGCCTGAAAGGCCATCACACAAAGTTCAGTTTTCTCTGCTACCAAAAGCCTCATTTAAGATGAGGAATGGTCACTGGATGGGCGAAAGGGATTTAGAGACATGGACACCTGCGTGTTGTCAGTAAGCAGTTACAGATCTTTCGTCCCCCTCATCCCTCATCCTCCTCTTTCTTCATGGCATCCTTGCTTGTTTGGGTGTCTCATTCTGCATTGTAATGTGTTCTCCAGGCGACTCTCCAGTTCTGCGTTGTCAAACCCATCATGGCAGTCATCACCATCATCCTGCAGGCCTTTGGCAAATATCATGATGGAGATTTTAAGTGAGCAGCACCATTCTTTCCATTTCATTCTTTATGTATCTTACGCATCCATGTCATTGCCAGCAGGCTTGTTTTGCTGTTTTTGTGCACATGGAAACAATTTGCAAATGGAGATAATTATATCACCTCTTCACAGTTGGCACAATGAAAATATTTAGAATTAAAATGTTTCATTTCAAGCAAAAGGTACTGGGTTGAAACTTTTCTGTAAAGCAGTGCAGGTACTCTACTGCTTGTCGTCCAATTTGTGTCACTGTCCTCGCCGTAATCACAGCCTCTTGAGTATTGCCGGTATTGCAAAGAATAATTGAAGGCTTTTTGAAATATGGACTAAAGAAATTATATCACTTTATATTAAGTTTCTCTGAAATGTGGCAAATGCTCTGAAATGAAGACCCTTAATTCTTATTGTACGTTCCACTCAGTGAAGCACAGTGTTATAAAGGGAGATGCATTGTTTAATTTCATACTCTAACTTTGGATGTCAAATGATACAAAGACGGGGATAAATTGCAGACTGCCAAATGTAATTTTAGTTTATTTTCAGTTGTACCAGATGAGCCAATAAGGCTCTCAACGGAATATAGAGAGGGTAATACATTCAATAAAATTGTCTTTTGCGTGTGATCAAAAGCTATAAAAGCTGCAGCTTCTCCGCCTCTCAGCTCAGCGTCTCTTTCTGAAGATTCAGCTGTGACAACACTTGTTTCTAAACTACTCAGAAGAAGCACAGAGTTCAACAAGGGCTTGAGACAGAAGTTTCCAATCAGCTACGTATCATCTCCCTCTTAAAAGATAGATATGATTAAATTCTTCCTGCTTATTTCTCCATATACTTCAACAGCAAAATTAGCAGGCAGCAATGACTGTCTTTTTTCATGTCTTTCTTTAAGCGCTGTAGCAAGACCATGATGATTCACAGATTGTTTACTCATACGCTTTCAGCCAACCGTGCACTCTATACTGCATGGGAGTAATTAGTGTAGTCACAGCTGAGTCCTCAGAGAGGCTCTCTGGAATGCAAAGAGGGTAGAAAGGCAGTCTGACAATGAAATATAGACAAATCTGCCTGTTTGTATCCGATGCATCCTGAAACAAGAAAGCCATGTGCAAACAAGCTTTATTAACTGCTTCAAATGAGAGGACGAAAAGTCTGTATTTCCAGCTGCTTTTGCAATATGGCTGAAAATGTGATCAAATTTAAGCTGCCAGTCTTTTCGTTCAGCCCAAAGTAATAAATGGATTCAAATCATGAACAAATTGAAAACTTTGTGCATGGCTGCACACTTGTCATATGACCATAGATGGAAAAATAGACACATTCTTTATTCAAGTAGAAGTAGAGATACCTCTCTAAAGTAAAAAGTAAAAGTACTGATTCTGCTTCTTTACTCAAGTAAAAGTGGAAAAAGTACAGGCTCTGAAGTATATACTCAAAGTATTTAAGTAAAACGAAACCCTCTGAAGGACATTTATATATCGCTGCTTCTGTGCAAAACTAACTGAACCTTTTTCACAGTTTTCCTCTTTGTCTGTTTCATCTTTTTAACATCTTATACGTTGTTTTCATCATATTATATTTGTTGTGTATGATATGCACTGATGGATCGAACAAGGAATTCCTATTTGCTATAGTTCCATTAAATGATGTTGGCGCACAATGATGCGAAATAAAAATAATCAATAATAATAATTCTCAAATGCATTAAAACTCAAGTAACAAGCCATGTTTGAAAATTTAAGGAATAGAAAGTGCAGATATTTATGTTAAATTGTTGGGAGCAAAAGTGAAATGTCAGAAAAATAAATACTCCTGAAGTATTTGTACTTAGTTACTTCCCATATCTGGAAGAATGTCATATAATTGATTTTTGTTTTTTGTTTTTTTCAAATATGTTAACTATGGGGCTCTTCCTTCTCTGTTTCTGTGCAGCATAAATGGAGGATACCTATATATCACAATCATCTACAACTTTTCAGTCAGCCTGGCTCTCTACGCTCTCTTCCTCTTCTTCTTTGCAACAAGTGACCTGCTCAGACCGTATGAACCAGTGCTCAAGTTCCTCACAATCAAATCTGTCATCTTCCTGTCCTTCTGGCAAGGTAAGTTCAGCCCGCTACTCTTTTTTTTGTATCAGTACAAGAACATAAAAGTATAAATGGCTGAGGAAAACATTGTTGCTTTGTAGGAATGGTCCTTGCCATCTTGGAGCGCTGCGGTGTCATACCCAACGCGCTCTTCATCGATGGAGAAGAGGTCGGTGCCGGCACTGTGGCAGCAGGCTGGCAGAACTTCATCATCTGCATTGAAATGTTCTTTGCTGCCATCGCCCTCCGATATGCCTTCACCTGCACCGTCTACCAGGAGAAAAAAAATGAAGTGCCAGGTGAGAGCTGCAGTCCATATAGAGAGCAGGCTGAAGCTGTTGAACTGATCATTACCTCTTGCCCTCACCTTGAAAATACATTGACATGTTCCGAGGCTAATTGCCCTTCTCTCTAACAGAATTAAGACTGACGCAGGCTTGAAAGTGATAGCAGGAACCGTAATTGCACTGCTCTGTGCTTTTTGCAGCCATTAAGTGTGGTCAGGCTGACTTTTAAAGTTAGATTTCACATTCAGTCCTATTTTAAAGGATATAAAAGCCGGTTTTGGGACAAAATTGTGTTTTGAGGGGGATATGATTTTTGCTCTTCAGTGATGCTGGGAGAATATATTTTAAGAGATCTAACTCTTGGCTATTAAACCTTGTAACAGGCCTATCTTCAAGTGATTGAATTTTTTATTAAATAGCTAAAAAAAATGATTTCTAAACAATATATTTTCAAAACGAAGATGATTATGATAGTAAACACCTATATTATCAGTAGGTACTGTTAGTCCCACATTTTGAAGGCTTTTAACATTTTTTATTTGTTTGAAGGTGTGAATTCTTGTCTGGGACAAGGAATCAGTTTTCATTTGAAAAAAAAAAGCAAAAGGAATTACAGCGTTAGTAATAGTAATTTTAAGTGTGTTTTGGTGAGACATGATTTGTCCCACTTCTCAAGAATAGGTGATATACACATTTGCACCTATAAAAAATGTAGTGTCAGTCTGGCTGGAAGTCAGCAGGGGCTTTCATCAGCCTAAAGGCAGTCATTATTAGTCGTAGCCAGTCGTTTCCAGTAAAGCCATATAGAGGAAGATGAAGAGGAGTTCAAAGCAATAGAATAGTAACTAGCTGGGAGCGAGTGGCACCCCTTTGACGTCAGTGCTGCTTGCAAGTAAAAGACAAATGGAAGCCATGGGAAAAGCCTTCCGCAGCAATATCAATCATGGTGCCATTTTTTTTTCTTGCTATAGGAAACCTCTCTGTCCCCCTGAGCTGCTTAACATGCAGAAGAACTGGAAGTGATGATAAAAGTTGAAACATTTCTGTATCAACTCAATATGACCCTTTATTTGCTTGTTCAAGAAGAAAATCAAAGAAGATAATTGCATGAAATTATTGGTTTTCATCGTCACCCATTCTTCCTGTCCATATGGAACAAAATCCTGTATTCATCTTGCTATCCAGTGAAAATATAATAATAGTGTTGTTCCAGTATTTGACAGCTGATAATTACATTCTTTTTGTGTTTTGTTTTATTGCCTCAGCCCTAGTATAACTGAACTTTTAGGCATTAACGTTGACACTGTAGTTCTGCTGCTGCACCCCCACCCTCAGGTGATTGCAGAGGTTGCCACATTTCTGGTTTAGCATTCCTCTGCTTCAGCCCTGTGGACGGCTGGCAGACTCTAAGAAGAAACTCAGCAGACTGTGCCTAACTGTTTCGTACCCACACCCCACCTTGCCCTTCTCTTTGCCACCACCAGAAGTCGATCCAGACAGCACTGTCAGTGACCCTGAAAGAGAAGGCTGTGGATGTCTGCCGACTCTCCTTTTTTTTTTTTTCCTCCTTGGACACCTTTTTAGTTTTGGGTTAAATTCAATCTGGCTCACAGCTGGGAGCTAAGGGACAATCAGTGGAGACTGTGGCTGTGACTGAATACTGTTCGGTCCATTTATAGACTGCAGCCTGAAAAAAAGCCACAATGAAATAAATAAACCAGGTCTATTTAGTGATTTCCCCCCCCCCAACTGATTGTTAAATATTACTGCTTTTGTGTCTCATATTAACTATATTAATCGATAGACAAAATTAGTCTATCTCTAAAAAAATTACGGTACCAATATCAGCACGCTTAAAATGATACAGATACTAATAGCGTACTTCATTTTATTCCTTTACTTTCGTTTTGGTGGCATCTTGGCACAATGACTGGCCAACTCTGTCAAGTACAACCTGCTCCATACCCCTCTAGAGACTTGGCTGCTAGCTGTAGACGTGGTGGGCCAGTCCATGATGCATTGAATCAAAGAACACTTGGAATGACAAATTGTCATTTTGTGTGGAGGGAAAAAAGGGTTGAATACAGATTTAACTTGTCCAGAGAGGTTTCAGTACTACTTTGTACTGGGTTATTTTGATCAATACCTTAAAGATGTAGCTCGAAATAACCTATTGAGATGTCACATGAGTGATTGAATGAATAAAATGAAAATAATCATTAGTTGGTTGTGTCTAAAGGTAACAAAATCCACCTATCAGCACTTCTAAATCGTACCAATTAATCTATCTTATGTAGGTATATCTTGTTCAACTTGTTCAAATAACACAGGTTGCTAAGGAGATTCTGGGGATTCCAGGGATTTCAATACTGGGTATTTCAAAACCAGTAGAAGTGATTCTGATCCTTGGGTATTTAAAAACTCTATGGGAGAGATCAGGATAATCCTGATCCTGCTGGACGGGTTGCTTCAGCCTTGATTCAAGGTGGAACAAGGTGGAACAAAACAATGTCCCTTCTAAATTTAACAATTAACTGGTAAATCAGTATTTTCAATTAGAGCACCAAACAACAAAACAAAACAAAAAATTACTTTAAACTGAATGTCACATTTCTTCCTAATAGTAATAATGGTAAGAATACATTACATTTATACAGCAGTTATAAATGTTATATTGGCCCCAGAAAGTCACTGTCCTCCTTTAAAGCTGTAATGTTGCAGTTATATGCATGATTGTTAATCTTCTGATGTCCTTGTTCTTATGTTGTTCCTACAGAGAACATCCCTCCTATGCAGAGCATCTCCAGTGGTCTGAAGGAGACCATAAACCCTGGAGACATGGTTCAGGATGCCATCCACAACTTCTCCCCAGCCTACCAGCAGTACACCCAGCAGTCCACACAGGAGGTGGTCCAGCCCAGCACAAACGGAAAAGTGGCCACAGGCAACATGAGCTCCCGCAAGTCTGATAAAATCATGCTGATTACCTCTGATGATGAGTTCTAGGCATTTTTCCAGCAAGAGCCAGGTGTTTGTGTCCTTGCCACCCCTATTTCTGACCCCCCGTGGAAACAGCTGTATCACATCTCACCCAGAGCTGGATTGAATCCAGGTGTTTAATTTCCATTATCCCAGTATTTAAGACAGACTGCTTGCCCGTGTCCTGTTTTAATGAATAATTTAAGCACTAAGAGGAGGATGAAATTAATAGGTTTTAGAACTGATAGCTCAATGACCAGATCTGCCTCCATCTCAGCTTTAACAATCACAGGAACACGACATGTCACCTGCACTGTATCAGAGAAGTCTGGAGCTATGCATTTTTCTGTAAATCAAGCTGCTGGTTGTTCAGCAGTGTCCCTGATCCTGATTCTGTTGCTGTCATTATGTCAGTGCTCGGTCTCTGGCCGTCTGAAGTGTGTTCCCTCTGATTCATGTCGCTTTCAAAGAGGAGATGATTAATATGTGACTCCAGGTGGGGAGCAGGGAAGCCGGCGATGGCTGGGAATGACACTTCATGGACTGTCTCTCGCATCTGCTTGTTTGAAGTATTTGCTGAGCATTCCTCTGCATGGTTTCCTGACAAATGGAAAGATTCGCTCAAAGACACATTCGTTTTGGAGCAGGCACTTCAAACTGCACACCGTAGCACTTCGCAATCCTTTGTATCTACCATTGCATGGACAAATTGGATAAACCTGTCTCCTACAAAGTGGGAGTTGTATTATTCTCATTAATTTTACCAGCATGCTAAGGAGTGTAATTCAGTGCAACTAGCAAGCCATTCAACAGATGCTAACAATTAGTTTTTTTTTGCAGTTCCTGTTAAAGCTTCTTAAATGCTTTTGGCTGAGCCTTTTTATGTTTGACGTGTTCACATCATTATTTGTTATAATTCCATGTTCCAGAGATTATCAAATATGTACAGACTTTGATTGGTGTAAATTGTGGTGTTTGATATGTCCTACGTTTAATGTTTGGATTATGAATTTGGCAGATCTTGTATTGTATTTAATGTGTGTAGTTCAGACTAATAATAATAACTAATATCTGTGTGGGGAAAGGAGAAACTGACAGAAATGTGTGATTTTAGACACTTCATAGTTTTTTTCCCCCCTCCCACTTTGTTTTATGTGCAAAAATATGTCATTAGAAACTGAATTAGAATCACATAATTTGAATTTGTGCTGTTTAAATGGGCAGTATGTAACTATTGTGCGTCCAAACTTGAGTACTCCAGTCCAAATTGCAAATTGTAGGAGCTACAATCCTACACTGGAAGTTGACTAGTTGTTTAAAACTGTTCGAAAAAATGTCAGAAAATGGTAAAAAGTGTCGATCAGTGTTTCCTAAAGCCCATGATGACATCCTCAAATGTCTTGTTCTTTTTACAACCCAACAATACTAAGTTTACTGTCACAAAGGCATAAAGAAACCAGAATATATTCACGTTTAAGAAGCTGAAGTCAGAGAATTTGGACTTTTTTTTTCCTTTTAAAAATGACTCAAATGAATCATTGATGAATCAATTATCAGAATAGTTGGCAGTTAATTTAAGAATCCATTAATTGTTTCAAATTCAGTTTCCAGTGACATATATTTCTGCCCATATTTTTTTCCCCTAGAAATGTTATTCTCTGTATGTCTCCACATGGGAGACATACAGCTTTCTAAATACATTTGTTATTGGAGACCGATTTTGTATTTAAGTATAGGTTGTTTTAATTTTGATACACTCTTGTGCCAATGCTAGCTGTCTTTCTGGGAAAGCAGAAATAATTAACATTTGGGTACAAAGTCTGAAAATATACAATATAGTTGACTAGCGTGTCTTAGTCCTGTGTGGCAATTGTTTTTGCTTGTGTAATGCACTTGTTGAACTGAGTAAATCTGAACACTGAAATCTGAACAACTGAGGAAAAAGCTTTATTTGAAAGTACAAAAACAGACACAGCAGACCTATTTATAGGAATAATTTACCATACTTTAAATCAGAGCAGAAACAAATACAGATTTTATTTGTACATGAGGGTAGTTCATTGAGAAAACATGTAAATAAATGAATGTAAAATAAAAATAATTTAGGTGTTTTTTTTAATAAAATTACACAATTCAATGAAATAAATATAAAATATATATGAGCAGAGTAATGACGAGTTGTGAAGGGTACATAAACAGTTTATGCTGCCTTATTACTGTCCTCGTTTACAGTCACTCGTTAAGCCTCAAGACTGGAACAAGGACATCCATTTATCTCTAAAACACAACCTTAACATAGAAACCACTGCCATTAACTAACATTAA
The DNA here is from genome assembly GCA_027495735.1 of Lutjanus campechanus. Taxonomy (NCBI): domain Eukaryota; kingdom Metazoa; phylum Chordata; class Actinopteri; order Lutjaniformes; family Lutjanidae; genus Lutjanus; species Lutjanus campechanus. Next base: position 21,643 of record JAJHUR010075646.1, on the reverse strand, counting down.
CTAACAAAGTATTTCACCCACAACCATATCATCCATACACATGCTCAATTCTTTCTATTTGTGGAGCTTTTTCTGAATTTATAGTCCAAACCTCTTCGATCTTCTATACTAAAACTGACTTTTCCACATGTCTAAAATTAAATACTGTAGCTTGTAGGACTGGCAAAGCTTGGTGTGAAAGCTTATTTGATCAAGGACATGTTTTCAGGAAGAAATTTTAAATTAACAACCTTTTAATATCTAGTCAAGATATACGAGTAACCTCATCTCTCTATATACATTTGCATTGTCATGGTTCATATAAAAAATGTAAAATAACCACTATCTTAAACAGTTCCATTAGAGCTCCTTGGTAATAATGTCAAGCTTCAGTCACATCAACTGTGGGAAGAAAGAAGGCTGTTGAGACCAAGTTGAGTAAACATCTATGGTAGGTAATGTTTATGCCTCTTTTCAACCATAAACGTTTCAACTTTTGTGTATAAAACTCCCCAAAAACAATATGGAAAAACTGATTTTTATTTGAGCATAAAAAAGTGACTCAAAGAAACTATAAATTATTTTGTCTGGCAAGTGTTTGCTTGTGGTAAACTAGCTAAGAGCAACATGTGTTTGAGAGCATAGTTGACCTCTGCTTGGTCACACTGGATGTAGGATTAACAACAAAGCTAAAAGTTAATTCACCTGGAGAGAGGTTTGTCTTTTATTATGGCACAGTACAGAAACATGATTTTTTATTTTTTTTTTTTAGGTGTGCTGCCAAAAAGCATCCACCTCACATCCAAATACAGCAATAAGTGCTAAAATTAAACAAGTCAGTTTAATTCATATAGCGCCAAATCATAACAGAAGTTATCTCAGGGCACTTTTCATACAGAGCAGGTGAACACTGAACTCTTTACAGTGCCTACAGAATTGTATTTTGAAACTTTACCACAAGAGGTCACTGTAATGTTTGTCAGAAAACGCTTCAAATAGAATTGTCTTGTAAGATAATATACTAAAAAATGACTTATGTAAACATGTCATATGTATATATACACTCACAAAACACTTCATTAGGTACATTGGTGTCTTATACAACAGCTCTGCCGTAAGTTCTGCCTTTACAACATTAATAATGTTCAGTTTAGATTGACACTTTAGGTATTAATTAGCACAGTTTAAAAAGAGAAAGAGAGAGGGAGAGAAACAATAATGAATGATTTAAGGCAACTGTCTTATAATAAGTTTTGATAAACTTCTAAAAAAAAAAAGGTTTCCAACCTCTAATCTGTTTTTAAGATTTTTTATTTTGCTTGGGGAAAAAAACAAAACAAAATTAGAATTTTTGAGTTTTAGAAACTCAAAAGAATCTGAATTACAAACGTAAATTTATTAAAATTAAAGTGAAACATGGTTTTTAAAAATGCATTATTTTCAATTGCAGTCATTTCCAGGCACCCAAATAATGACAAATTGTGTTCAGAGCTCACTGTGAACAGTTTTTGAAACATAGAATTTTTGGTGGGGGGTTCAAGTTTAGAAAGAAGAGTGAAGAGTTAAAAAAAAAATCTCAACATTAGAATATGATGTCACCACCTTAGTGACACTAGTTGCCTTGAAATTATGATTTTTCTCAACTTCTTTTTGTTTGCAGTACTGTATTATACTGAGAGGTGTTTCTAATATTTTGTCCACCTCATTTACATACATTAGAGTGGCAGAATATTAGAAACACATCAATATAATGCATGCCAGTACAACACAACCAAAAACCATGAATAAACATAAGCAGACAGTTTCAATGAAAACTGAAAATTTAAAAGCTTTGTAAAAGTAGAATTCATAGCAGAGCTGTTGTATTGAATTGCATCACACTGCACAGATGTATCCAATGAAGTGGTGAGTGTATATTTCTTTGACTCAATCTTGACTTGAAACAGACCTTAAACATAAGAGGTCTGGGTGGACAGTCTTTTAGCAGCTTTGGAATTATTTTCTGTTATGGTTTCCTTGTGGTCACAGAGGCATTACCATCCTCAGCATTTGTAACTGTTGACTCAATCAATTGACATCTTTAGAAAAATATAAGGTCAGTCAGAACAACCGACTAAGTTCACATGTAGATTAATACTCATTACAAAATAAGAGCGCATTTTCTCTTGTTCTAAATGAAATATTCTCATTTATTCTTAAACAAATGGAGCCCAACTAAGAACTGAACATTCAGGCAATATTGGGCAGTTTTTAAGTCTGATCACATCAGACCAATGTGCTCTTGTGTTGAATTATGTACAGTTGTTTTAAATATTTGTGATCAGTGCTAAAGTAAGTGTTTGGCTAAAATTTCCAGCCATTATGTAGAATTTGTCACATTTGAATTCCAATCTCTGACCCAATTACATTTCAATTTGTAGTGTTTGTTGTGACGCTCAAATGTTATAAGAGATTTACGAGTTATGAAGTAAAACATGACAGATGCACATGTGTTCTTTACTAACAGTGTGAACTTGCAGTCACAGAAGGTAATTTCCCTGTTTTTAAATAATTAATGTTTGACTGTTACAGATAATTAGCTGCAGCCTGCATGTAACCCTAGTCACGGCCTGTCCAATTTGTGAATTAGACAAATGGTGAATGTGCTGAGAAGAACTATTCATGGGGCATAAATACTCACAAAGAAGACTTAAGTTATGAGAATAGTTTTCTCGTTGTAAATGTGAATACATCTTTTTCAGAGAAAGGTCAGCATCAACATAATTAGACTTCAAAGAATGATTACATAATCACACCACTCCCAGGATAGTAAAAGACATAAATATAGAAAAATATGTAATATATATACTATATATATATTTATATACTGTATATGCATATAAAACTAAGTATCAGAAAGAGAACATAGGATGTATCAACATAGAAACCAAGTGAAAATACAAAATGAGAGTAAGAACACAGCAATGCCCCTGCTTAAAAATCACAGCAGGTTGTACAGCAGCAAAGTTCCCCATACTGTTCTTTGCAGCTATGGAACAGGGGAAGAACAGTCATGTCCTCTTAGCCAAGAGAAAATCCTGACATGAGCAATCTCTATTGACTTCACTCCAAATTAGGAATGGATCCTCAGTAAGAACGGCTTGATTTCAAGTGAGTTTCATATTTAAATATCTCAAAACGTACAACAGGAGGAAGGTGTTTTTTACTGCATTTAGTTGTCATGACACCACTGTTTCTAGAGATGGGCGTCAGGAGTTCTCTTGCAGAAGAGTGTGTCAAAAGCAAAAAGTAAATAGCTACTGTTTCAGAGTGACCAACACCAGCAGCAGCACTTGTCGTGACCCAGCAGTAGGAATGATTTCTATTTGGACGGAGTTTTCGATGTAGAGTGACAACGGAGGCAGTGGGAGCTTTGTTATTTCTGTAATATACAGGAAGTAAGTTGAATTGCATTTCACTTCTACGGACCTCTCTCATTATCACTATATCCAATATGGATTACCTACCAAAGAGTGGCATTTATAAGAAAGAGGCAAAACATCAGCCAATCAGTGCTGTGAGAGTATACCATCCTTAGTTACATTAGGCTCGACGTTGCACTAGGTGGTCACACCACATTTTATCGTCATGCAATTAAGCCCCAGTAACTTCAGAAATGAAATGGTTTCTGTTATCTTCTCCAATTCTAGGAATCAGTTGCCCTGTGAATTATTTTCTTTTATACTGTATCTTCACAGTTTCCTTTTAAGTGCTATATAACGATCCAAACAAAACAAATCTGACCCTAAATGTTGCTAAATCACTTTCCAGTTTTACATTTTAGTATTTCCAAATCTACCTATTTAATCAAATAGCATTTCAATTTATGTTAATGTTAATCTCAGAATATTAGAAGCATCAATTGTAAGTAATTTGTCTGTTCAAAGGGCCACATAAACACACACAGGATCACATGCAGCACCTGCACAACACCCTCAAATGTCATTAACAACATGACTAAATGTCAGCACCGCTGACAAATTCAATCCTTTCTCTGCCAAAATAGTAGCACATGTCTAGCATTTCATGGATGAGTTGCCAAAAGGAGAGAAAAAGGCACACATTGCCATCTTTAATTTTTTTTTTTAAAGGGAAGTCGATATAGTCCAGCAAAGGCTTTCATTCAAATTCTGGTTCAAATGGTTAAGTTTTAAACCTTTCAAACACAAATGAAATAAATGTTACTTTAAAACTGCCAAATTAGACCACCATCAGTACATGTATGGAAGCCTTTACTGGAGTGCACCGACTGCTGTTTTCTAGTATTACTTCCTACATACTAAATAAGCTATTTGGCGTGACTGACCACTGGGTAAAACTTTGCATAACCATGACAAAATTAAAAATTGCGCTTCATGAGTAGAGCCCTTTAGCGAAACACTGGTCAGTCATCAAACTGCATAATGCAGTGCTCTCCAAACAGGCCACAGACAGCCATGTGTTGGCAGGTTTTCACTCCAACCAAACACTTCAACAGGTGATTTTTGCTGCTTAGCACCTTCCAAAAGAGAAGAGGTACCAATCAGTCAAAACATCTGTTGTTGTGTTTGGCCAGCACCTAAAAGTAATCTCAGGAAAGATTAAATCGAAAGCAACTGGACTTGTTTAAAAGTCTTTTTTGAAGACGTTTCGCCTCTCATCCAAGAAGCTTCATCACCTAAAGGTAACTGATTGGAGAGCAGTGGTAACTTCAAAGCTGGAGCGATTGATCTTCTTTATGTTAAATTACATGTATCACAAGATAATAATTTATATAGATCACTCACTGATCCTTTTAAGGCAACAGCTTCAAAGGCTCAATTTACATTTCAACATTTGTAAGTAAATTAAATGTTATTTGGCATAGGCTTTACAAATAGCTTTACTGTCACATACTTCAATCTCTTGTTTTATGCCAAATAGCATTAAGTGTAAGAGCTGTCCTAGGCCAGCGCTGCCACAGTAAGGCATGTAAAATACTTTCTCACACTGGAGTAAAAGCAAATCTGCTATCAGTCATGGAGGAAGGGTCACAGAGGTCAAATACCCTGCCGGTGCTGGGGGTCAGGGAAGGGAGACGGGGTGGGGGGTTTGCACAGTGCACAGACAACGTAGATTGTGTAAGAGAAACAGAAGGAGGGAGACAGAGTTGTGAATGCAGCATAACATCACATAGAGCTTGCCACCCCATTCCATCCCTCAGTCTAACTACTGAGCGTCCTCTCAGTACAGGATGAGTGGGTTCAGGCTGGGTCAGAACCGGGAAGGACCAGGCAGGAGACGGAGAGCCCAGTCCTGTCAACACTAGGAGGGAGCAGAGAACGGGGTCTGGTTGGAGTTGTGGTTGGCAGACTTGACGATGGTAATGACGCTGGTGGTGGCCACTTTGCCCGGCGAGAGGGGTCCGCGGGTCACAGTCCGGGCGAAACACTGCAGGGCCTCATACTTAGATCGCAGGGCGTCCAGCTCCAACCTCATGCTGGCGTTCTCGCGGGCCAGCTTGTCGACCTCCTGCTGCAGCTCTATTTTTTGTCTCTCCAGCTCCTCCTTCTGGGTGACGCGTTTGATGCGGCAGCTGGCGGCATAGCCCCGGTTTTTCAGGGTCCGTCGCCGCTGCTTCAACCGGACAACATCTTCCTTGGTCAACCCACGCAGGTGCTGGTTGAGCTCCCGCACAGACATGGCCACCAACTCATCATCGCTGAGCGCCGGGGCATTCTCGCCAGCCTCCCTCTTGACCTGCAGGACATGAGCAGTGAATGAATAACAACACTATGTCTAGATGAGAAGATCAATAAAACACTCAGAACTTTTCACACTTACCTTTAAAGCTTTGCTCGTCTTAAAATGAGTCGTCATTCCCTGCATGCAGACAACTGGCCTGAATCTCACAGAAGACACACTGAAAAGTAATAAGACAAAATAAATGGTGTAAATAGCTCACTTAAATTAAGTGAAAAGTAACAATGTATTCAAGTACTTTACTGAAGAAGAAGCAATAGTGAGCTTGAGCCATGGACGGTATATTAAATAGGTTGAAATCCTATTTAATATACAGTCTATGGTTGAAGCGAGTTGTTTCCCCCTGCCCCTTCCTCCCCAGACTTGAGGAAGCTCAGGCAGGCTGCAGAAACCCTGCAGGAGCACAAGATGAGCGCATCATCATAAACTGACTGAAGTTCAACGATTGCCTACCTTACCACCTGCCAGACTATATTAACATATTGCTCAATTTAACCTTTATGAACATCTACTTCTTCTAAAAGATTTAGTGGACACTCATTATTAATTTGAACTCTAATTAACATAAAATCCATGCACATGACAGGTGTGTTTCGGACTGGCCACTATAAAAGGCCAAGTTATATCGAGCAAATGTTTCATCTTCTAACCTAATATTGATTTGAAAAAAAAAAGGAAAAAAAATGATGTCCTCATATCCTCATAGTGTACTTTTCATCTATCCCTGTTTCTCTTTTTATTTCTAACTAAACTACATTTGATTAACTATCTGAAGCGTACCACCTGTCCCCTTTATCTGGGGAAGGTTGAAAAATCAGACATATAAGTATAAAGAAATATCCTTCAATTGTGGGGAATCATCTTAGTGCATTATCAGTGATTGATTAAGGTGCATGCGACCTTTTTAACTACGCTCAAGTAATCATGGAACTGACTTGCAAACAATATTGAGCAACCTCAGATAGAGGAAATAGCTGTTTCCTTTGCATTATTTATGCTTTCCTAAATAACATATTTGGATTTAGGGCATCCCTATTTAAATTGCGGTATTCAGTGCTTTTACTTAACAGATCTGAATACTTTCGCTACTAATGCATATTTGTGTATGTTGCAGATACTGATTACAGCATAATATTGGCACACGTCCCCATAAATCCACTTTAAAGACATCACAACAACATTCCAGAGTTACGTCATGTGTCAATATTTGTGTTTGCATGTTAGAGCCGCAGATGCCAGCAGAGGGCAGCATGACACCATTAAACACGTGCCTGTATTTACTTGCTAGGGAAGGAGGGCTTTGACAATGTAGTTCACTAGACCAGGCAAGATTAGAAACAGGCAACCACTCTCCCTCTCTCCTCATAGAAGTTTGCATTGAAGCTTTCTGCTCTCTGCCTCTCTTTTGAGAAAAGCCTGTCTGTTCTCATTACAGTGAGGCACATGCTTTCCAGACTGCTGCCATGGCCAAAAAAAGCGAGAGCGCTGAGCTGTGATCCTGTGAGAGGCACACATCCCCCAAGGCTCCATTTCAGGACCTGCAGACCAGCCTGACTACGAGTGCACTGTTCCATGCTCGACTGCTACCATGGTAACGCCCTGCAAATGGGCGTGGGAGTGTGAGTCACATGGTCACCAAAAGGGTAAACAAGTCTCATTCATAACCGCAACACGGCCTATACATAGGACAAATCAGAAGCACCAACTTGTGCTGATAACTTAATGGCATCCTGCGTTACTTCCCTTAAACCCAGTCTTGTGTAGATTGTTTATTGACCTGATCTGGTGTCTCTGTGTCCGCAGGGACACAGTCTGTCCACTCTGCCTCCTCATCAGACATTAAAACAGACCATCACATCAGCATAACATTTACAGTTATGCTGAACTTTACAGGGCAGTAGATACGCATGTGGAAAATTCCTGGAGATAGAGTGTCACAGAGAAATAGTTTCCTTTATAGTCACTGATGTATTTTTGCTGTGAGACAATGTAGTCTATCGATTTAGAGCTGTGTGTCTCGCTGGTTGGATCCTCTTACACTGGGCTTTCCTGAGCTGCTCCATGCCCTTATTTAACTCTGGCAGATATATTTAGCTCACAGTGCTGACACAAATTTCTGCCAACTAAACAATTTAAGTGAGCGTGCGATAAGTGATACCTCAGTAAGAGGGCAAATATTCTCTGCAGTCCTGTTAGCTGCAGCTTTCATGGAGGAAAATAGTCTGGGTGTGGCTGTTCTTTTTGGGATGTTTATCACATTTTCACATGCTAAGGCTATACTGCTAATACAGGATTTTGCAACTGTTGATTTACTGTTGCTGACTGCAAGATATGGTGCAGTCCACATGAAAAACAACTTTGTTACGGTCTGTTTTTGATGGGACCTGGACCTTAGTCATTGTTCTTATAATAGCAACATCACTGTCTGCAAAATGTGCTTTTGTGTTTTTGTCACAAGCAAACCTCAAAGAATCCAGACTTGGAAAATAAACAGATGAAAAATACATGAACCAACCAAACGGCTAAACCCGGAGCCACATTAACTCCTGTTTAGAGATTCAAAGAACAGCTGCTGCCCTCTGAGGTCCTTTGTGAGTTTTGCAAAACATGTAGAAAAGAACTGCATAATTGAGATTTCAGAGGCATCAAATAAAAATGAAGAACTGAAACACAAGATTCCTCGACAGCAAGTTGGCCTAAACAGCCTAATTTAAGTATTATTGCGTCAGAGGGGGTCCCTGGGTATATTCCTTGCAAAGATCATGGAAAAGTGGTGTGGGGCCTCCCTCTCTTCATACAAGAGGCCTCAAGCTTGAACCAAGAGGCCAGGTTGTTTCCCCAAAATTCTTTAGGCATGTGCTTATGTTTTTCAGCTCGCCGAGGGACAAGGTTTTCCTGATCAAGACGCCAAAGTTTCCTCAGAGGAAAAACAGCCGTTATATCACATAGCCAAATCCACTCTTTATGATTTTGCCCCACAGACGAGACGTATTTCACAACAGATCATGGCTCCTCGCCATAGCCAAGAAAACAACTCATATTAGGTTTTTCATAACAGTAAGAAAAGGACTCTGGGAAAATACCTCAAAGAAAAGCCACAGATGGCGGGTAAAGAACAAAAACCACATTCCTGAGTGAACACACATGTGCAAACCCTCACATGCACAACACGGGCAGATCTTTACTGAAGAGGGAACATTCAGTCTGAATATGTCCTGCGATGCACTCAGCTATGGGGGTGGAGTTCAGACAATCCCACTTGTAAAACAACGGCTGCGAAATTCACAAAATGTCTGGAATTCAAAAGTGTCTCACATCTTTCACTTGCCCAAACAAATCAAAGGCAGCCTGTGTGCACGTGTGGAAGTCAAGAGTCCGCTACCTTCTTCTGTGCCAGACAACCTCAACAAAAAAGTCTATCTTTCGTTTCACTTTCTCACACAACAGATAATATATAACATTCATTCCTCAAGATGATCCTCTGAAGACTGATAACCAAAAACTCTGCAACAATGTCATCACTAGTTTATGACAAAGAGTCACAACAATGCAGATTAGAGCAAAAGGAGAATAACTCCTCATCTAACGGTCCATTACAAACGCTACACACACATTTCATGGCTATGGTTGTTTGTTAAGCCAGTGTCTTATTTGATGTGGAGAGGAAAATTTTTTCTGGTAAACCTGCTACTTTGTTCTTTGGGTGTACTCATCGCTTTGAAGATGAGCAGACCCTTTTTTAAGACTGTTTTTGAGAAAAACAGAAAACCAGGCAAAGACTCATTTTTACACGGACACAAATCAGCCTGAGTTAAAGCTACTACAAGGAACTTTTATATTATATATATTATATATGCTGATTTTTGAGACCCTTGTGGACAAAGTTGGTAGTGTTTCCATGGTCATAACCACAAAATATAACGTCAAAAATAAAATTATCTCAGTGAAAATTTCCTCATGCTTCGTTTTAACTCACATACAACTCACTGTAACTGCAGCCATTAAGAATATCTTTATTTATAAATAAAGACAATCTTCTTGCAGACAGTATTGTTTACCATTGTGATTTAGAGGCATAAGTATCAAATGGAGACTGTTTCATGAACAGTTAAACTCAGTGTAGTAGCTTTAAACATCTCTAATACTATAGCACTATATACTAAGTCTATATTTGAGAAAAAGTCAATTAAATAAACCTATTTGCCATTTGTTCACTGATGCCAAATGTTTATGTTTTTAAAGACAGGCATCTGGTCAAGTTCAAGGCTGCACTTCAGTTACAGCAGGTAACTGTGGGGCCCAGCCTTCTCCTAAAATAAACAGTATATCAAAGACTTATGTGCTCATGCTCCAGCAGTGATAAATGCAGAGCTGGCTTGTCTGGACTCTTTGTTTTTCTTCTGTTTTTGTTTCAGCTTAGGAGTAGGTAAAGCAGACTTGTTGCTGCCCTTGACAGCCTGATATCCTCCTCTGAGAAAGCTCTTGCTTTTCTTGCATTTTTCTCAGGGAGGTGGAGAGATTTCTCTACAGACTGGTGCGCCCGCCACTCTGCTCTTTCTCCAGCGCAGCACATTTGGTGGGATATTATGTGAAGGAAATGGAGAGCATAGCTGAGCGGTGAGTCATGCTGTTTACTGGTAAAAGCGACGACCAGCGGCAGGGAATCACACCCTCCCGATCTGACGTTTCCTGGAAAATCCCGTTGTTTCGCAGGGAGGAAGGAAAAGTACAGAGAAACCTTGGAAATGGTTGGCATGACCACCGGAACTTTTGTGCGGAAAAGGAGGAGAACTTGCCGAATATCTGAGCAAAGATATTCTCCCAATCAGGGACGCAGGGATTCTAAGAAATGTCAAGAATGCAAAGAAAAACAATGACATACCTATCCCACTTTTAACTACCTGAGAACCACGGATATGTGAATAATAATATAAATATATTATGTTTCTCCCAAAGCATAAATGACATCACTTCTTCCATTTTCAAACAAGACATAGCCAAACAAATCAAGGCTCTCTAGTTGAGAATAGTGTTAGTAATAGAGCTGCAACTGACAATAATTTTCATTATCGATTAACCTGTTGATCATTTTTTCAATCAATCAATTGGTTGCTTGGTCCATTAAATGATAGAAAATGTTGACAAATATTGAACAGTGTTTCCCAAAGCCCAAGATGATGTCCTCAAATGTCTTGTTGTGTCCATAACACAACAAGACATAAAATATTCTGTTTACTGTCATAAAGTGGTAAAGAAACCTGAAAATATTCAAATTTAAGATGCTGAAATCAGAGAATTTTGAACTTTTTTGAATTAAAACATGACTATTATTATCAAAAGAGATAAATTAATAGGCATTTGATGGATAATTCCAGCTCTAGTTAATAATAATGATCCAGTACTGTCCAGATTTTGGTGCTTCTCCTTCAAAACAGCCTGCTGAGCCACTGGCAAAAGGGCAGGCACATTGTGACAGCAGAGCATATATCTTGAATGCTGTGGAGCTTCAGAGTGTTTGTTTGTGTCACTGCAAACATGCAATTTGAGTCACGGTGGAATCAGGAAGCTGCCAAGGAAAAAGATCAGCACTTGAATCAGCAAGTCAGCCCCACTGAGAACTGACAAGGAATTCCCAATAACACAATCACACAAAATAAATAAATGAGTAAACTTGCCACACCTCTGACCATAATGAGCTGAAAGCAGCTGGTTAGGACTCAGTCATTCTGACAGGGGGAAAATAAGCAGGATGCAAATGACTGTGGGTGGCAGAGTGAGCAGTCTCAGATGCTATATAACTGTCAGGGAGTCACTTTGGACGGATGCACCACAGGCCTGTTCACACATTTGTCTGTTATTGCCTGTATACGCTCCTCTGTTTGGCATGTTCAGCTGTGGATAGAATCCCTGGCCTCCAAAGTCAATAATCAAAACTCGACATCTTTTTTCCAGTAAGAGGAGCAAAACACATCATAGCGAACGTGAGTCATCGCATCACCAACCACAGCTATTCTACTTTCACAATACCCCGCCACAAAAACGCTCTGCATTCTGTGTTGCTTTCATCCATCACCACTGACCAGCAAAACGAGAAATCGTACATATCTGGTGACAATTATACTCTATCCTGAGTTTTCTGGGGAATTTCTCCCCATGTGCCTTGTCACTGTCACAGGCTGTGCTGGTGGTGAAATGAGTCAGCTGCTTGATACTTCTCCATCCAATGAAGACATCATCAGTTTGGTGATTGAACCACATGTTAACCTCATGACAGAGGAGTGCACCCACTCCCATCGCCTCTCTGAAAAGCAGCAGACAGTGTGCACCCACCAGAAACAACAGTGAATCAGAAAACCCTCCCGGCACAAATCTGTGACCACTGAAGTGAAACAAGAGACAAATATTTTCCAAATATTAATCACAGTGGCCTTAAAAGGTCACAAATCCAAGTTACTAAATAAAAAACAAAGAGAAAACTAATATGTGGGCATACAGTATTATTTATCAGGTGTTGTTAGAATGAAGTAATTATCAAAAAAAAACAAAAAACTTTTGTACTTTCAGGGCACAGTTTCCTTATCTTTTCACAAGCCATAAAGATTTATGTAGACCAGAAATAACCAGAATGATAAGATACAAAGCCTTTTCTTCTTCAAGGGTGATTTATGGTTTGTGGAAATATGCGCCCCTCCTGCTGTTTAGTGACTGTTTGTTTCTCCTGCGTAGGCCAGTCAGCCCTGGTGGTCTGACTTCACATCGTGCCCTTTGTCCCACATGTCTAAAATGCAGACCACGTGTTGTTTCCAATGTCAAAAGTAGGCTGGTATTTTGCATTATAGCAGTCTTTTAATAAATCCCACGCTGAAACGAACAAGAGTGCCAGAATTAAGTGGATGTGAAAGTATTTAAATGGATTAGTTAAACCTGGGCAGTGGCTATGTTTATTTCACTTCCAGTTTCCCCAAAAAGCTCATTCAAGTGACAGAAAGTGGGCTATAAATAACAATGTCCGACTAACAAAAATCACTATTTCTTAGTCTTATAATAACTCATAACAATGGTTCTGTGGCGCTCAGAATAAATCCGTAAGGACTTTATTTATTGGAATATTAACTTTAGTATTATAACCGTAACATTCTCTTTAATCTACTTGAGCAAAATAGCAACTCATAACTCTTAATAATGGTTCTGTGGCGCTCAGTGATAAATATGAGTACGTTATTTATTGTAATCGTAACTTTATCAACATACAACCGTAACATTAACTTTAATCTACGTCAGCAAAATAGCATATTTCTTCATTAAAAGTGTTTAATACGCTTGTGTTCCCGTTTTAATAGACTTGTTAAATTTCACACTGACATTTTTAAAGGAATAGCCTAGTCGATTTCACTCATCAATTAATTTACTTAAATTAATTCTTAAAATTACCAGGCTGAAATTCCGCCCAAAAAAAAACAACAATAAAAAGTATAAACAAAATAAGCAAGTTATTCGAAATTATTGCCAAAATTATTTTTTAGCTATTTTTGCACATTTTCCCGACCGAACCGAGCTCTCAGACACTTTTTGGGCACTGTGTTATGTTACTCCAACACAACACGTGTCCACGCAACTTGAAACAATCTACAAAGTCAACATCAACTTTCATAACTGGGCACAAAACTTATCCTACATGGCGGTCATGCGTGGCCAAAGTAAACCTGTCTGCGTGCGCCAATGTGCCACCGTGACAACAACTTAAGCTATTTGAAAAGGAATGTCAAAACATCTTCCCAAAAAAAAGAAAAAAAAAGAAAACAACAACCTCACCTCTGTGGACGCGGATATCTGTGGAGCGGAATGCGTAAAATCAGGCGGAGTAGGTTCCCGATCCAGGCGACGTAGTAACTTCACACAGCTGGTATAAAGAAATCTTCCGGCAGCAGTCGGACGGACGGACGGACGGGCAGCGGTGTATCCTCGTACTAAATTAACTACAAAACAACAACAATGTACCAACATTTCACGCTCTGCTTCCGCAAGCACTCACGTCACTGATTCCTCGTGACCGCCCCCTCCATTCATGAAAATAACTTTGTGCTGACGTCAGTGTGGGAAGGGGGGCCGGGGGAGGCCATAAATAGAAGATAGATACTGCTGGCGGCTGCTTTTGCTTACTTTACAAAACTAATCTGTACAAAGTCAGCTCATGTTGCCAATATTAGCCGAGAGTTCTCAAAGAAAAACTCACTTCAAGTCTCAAAAGGAAGTCCTCAACTTGTTGCTCCCTCGCTCCACCGACCCCCCCTCCTATAAGTGGACTCTTTTATGGTCAAGTCTACACTACAGGCTTTTCAAAAATGTGCATTAACTGACTGACTGAGAGAAAACAGCGACCTCCTCCCTCCGTCTGTCTTGGGAGCAGCAGTAGCATTCCATTCCTGAGGAAAGTATGCGGTGTAGTAGCCCAGCAGTCACAGGATTTCTCTTATTTTAACTGCGCGGCTGCCAGCAACGTCACAGGTTATTCTGGGTAATTAAGTACTCAATGCAAATATGTTAAGTCAGTAGCCTTTTAAGGGCTACAAACTGATGGGTTTCCCTCTTCATTTATCTGATATAAGAAGCCCTCTGCTTTGAGGTAGCTTCAGACGATGGTGCCTGTTATGGTGCCTGTGTGTTTACACTATAAACACTGTGGGCTACACAGTTCAAACAAGGCTAAAACAGAGCAGGAAAATGCACTTTCCCATTTTTTCTGCTGACTGGATCAACATGGCCTGGAGCAAATTTTCAGACTAAATTTACCCTGTGAAATACCCACAAGTGTGTTGGTTTTTTTTGCAGGATATACTGTCTGGTAAACGTGAATCATTGACTTTTCACTGAGTCTTGACTTGCAGTTAAAGGGATAGTTCGGATAATTTAATCTGTATTACCTACAGTAGATGCCTGTTGTCATGCCCCCAGTTTGGAGAGTCAGCGGGAGTGCCGTGTAGTAAGAAGTCAAGCAAAGTACTGCTGCGGTCGGGGTCGACAACGAAAGGTATTTCAGCCACTTTAAAAAACAACATCAGTTCAAGCGTGCACTATATTTAGAATATTTTCATCACCACCACCACCACCAATATTTTGCCATCAGACAGCCTTTTCCGACGGGAAACTGCCATTATATGAGCCAAATATTGCTCTTTCCAAACCAACCCACCAACCAAACTAAGTTGTTGGCCTACCGCTGTCTAAATGTGTTATTATGGGACTTCTGTGATTCAGAAGTTTAGTTCAGATTCACCAAAGTCACACAATAGCAAAAACAAACTAACAAACTGAGGCGGTGGTAAACCAGCAACTCTTGTGTTCTGCAAGGCAAAATGACTGATTTGGTTGGTTTGGAGAGAACTCACTTACATAACAAGGGGGCTCCTGTTGAGAAACAGTTGCTTATTTACGCTTCAGGCGGCTACACAGCAACACTGTCTTTCATTTGGAGAATGTTTCTGACCATGTAATAAATATTTGCTGTCTTGTTTCTCTTATTTCTCCTGGGGGGGAAATATTGTGTTTAAAGAGCTCCTTTTCCCCCTTCTCTGTGACCTTTGGAAGCAGGTGAAGTTTGCCAGAAACCCGTAAGTGCCTCAGAAATATTGTGTTTGAAATCTGCTAGCTCACTGCTAGATGCCACTAAATCATACACACTGGTCCTTTAAATTCTCTTACTTGCAGTACTTGCTTTCATCTTTATTTCTATTTTCTGGAACAAATGTTATGCACCGATATACCAGGACAAATTCCTTCTATCTGAAAACCTACTGGGCAACAAACCTGATTCTAATTCTGGTATCATTAACTTAGATGAGTAATAATATTGAATTTGGAATTAGCAGATATGTAAAACACATTTTAAGATTACAAATGTTAACATCCTCACAACTGGGGTTATGATTATGATGGAATCATTAAGAAGAGACCACTGTCGTTAGCACAGCTCAATTTTTCCGCCAGTAGCATGTATCTGTAATAATTAGTATTTCGCACAATTCTGCTATGAAGAACACGGGACACTCAAAGAATCTGAATCAAGAAAACGAAAAGCAAAATTGATAAGTAGAATTAGAATTGTTAAATCAAAACAATACCCAACCGTGCTCACAACACCTGAAGGATCTGGAGCCTTTGTGGCAGGAATGTTGAAATTCCATATGGAATCTGGTTAGTTTGATGAGGAGCCTTGTCCATGATCAAATCTTGCATTAATATTGGCTATACAGTTCATTTATTCATGTCAGCAGGTTTGTGCAGACAACATTCATGCAGATCAACACTGAAAAATAAAAGTTAATAAACAGGCAGAAAACTCCCATCATAAGAAACCACACCGGTCCGTTTACTCTAAATAAACAAACATCAGCTTTAACTCCGTCAGTGAATGACTTGTGGTTTAAGAGTCAAGCTTTTTAATTGCCCATTTGAGACCAAAAAGCAGCTTTATTACTGAATCAGTTTTGTTCCATGATGTCTATTGGTGATATATTTAGCCACTGGAGAGACAAAAGAGGAAATACAGAGAGACACAATACCTCTGATGCATGATGCAATTTTGACCTTTAGATGAGGTGTGACTAGTAGATGATGAATAGTAAACAAATGTTAAATGTTGGGTTAGATTTCACTGGTGTGACATTTTAAACAACCCACCCCCCACAAAAAAACTTAAACATTTATTGCACA
Source organism: Lutjanus campechanus (assembly GCA_027495735.1). Lineage (NCBI taxonomy): Eukaryota > Metazoa > Chordata > Actinopteri > Lutjaniformes > Lutjanidae > Lutjanus > Lutjanus campechanus. The sequence continues at coordinate 5,194 of JAJHUR010075646.1, read as the reverse complement.
GACATCTCTCTGTTATCTGGAGGCTCAGCACTTATACTGTTTTTTTCCAAAGCACCAATGCTAGACAAAAAAAACATTAAATATTAAGTTGAATTCTCTTTTATACAAATCACTTCCCGCTCCTGGCGAAACTGACTAAACTCCCAAGAATTTTCCTCTTTCAGGCTTCGTGCCAGGTACCCTGACTGGTGTAGATTTAGGATACTGTCATAGTTTACGGCTAGTGACTCAACAGTTCAGGCTCTTCCTCTGAATCCCACGTGGAAGCAATTTCTTACTAGAGATGATGGCGGACCTGATTCTTTCATCTGCACCGGAGCATGTTCCAAATAAAAAGCAAATAAACTCCATCAGATGAGAAACCGGCTTTGTGTTCTGGTTGACTTGCGTCACCGTCACATTGACCACAAGCAACAGCACACTATTTCCTTTGTGTAGCCTTCCTGTAATGAATTAAATGCAAGCATAGTTTGGTGAACCAGTTCTACTTTGCTCCTGTATTTTCTAGATGAAATGAGACAGTTTTGTCAGGAGCAGATGTAAAGAGATGGATTAAATTACATTAGATTCAGCGGTGGGATATAACTTAGTATATTTAGTCAATATTTAAGTGCATTCACTCAATACTGTACTGAAGATTTTCAGGTACTTGCTAGTTGGGTATTTCCATTTTACAGCATTTTATACTTCTACTCTGCTACATTTTAGAAGCAGATATTGGACTTTTTACTCCACTGTATTTATTTGATAGCGTCTGTTACTGCTTACTTTGCAGATTCAGATGAGCATGTGTAAGTGTCCTGACACCTGAAGCTTGTCTGCAGCTAATCTTGTATACTACTCCACCCAACAGCCTACTTTTTTGTAATGTACATTAATGACTGTATGCTGAAGGACCTCTGCTGAACAACCTTACAAACCCCCTTTTCTATTTCTTATTTCTTCTAATTTGGTACAAACACTTGGTGGTCCTGGACTCTTGGTGGCCACTGTAACCTCACAACACAAACATGGCCATAACTCAAGAATTCATACACTTATTAAAACAAAATTTCACACAAACAGTGCTGGAAAGTAACTACTTACATGTAACTAGTTACATGTACATAATTACAAAATCAATGTATTTGTTACAGGGATTAAACTACCCAGAAGCGTATACAGTATTTACAATTAGCTCCATCCCTATTAGCGATGCTTAATGCATTGGTAATTATAATCCAATAAAACAAAATATATTATTGATACCAATACTTATGTACTTGGAATTAAGTTAGATTTTAAATGCGTGTTTTACTTGTCTCTTTCTGCACTGTGGTAACTGTTGTACTTGGGGTTAGGGTTAGGGTTAGCCTTCAAGCACTGGTTACATTAGAAATAAGACGAGATAAACAGCGTATTAAACAGAATTATACCCATTTAGAATGATATGGTGAGACTGATTTAGATAAACTCAGATTACAGGTGCAATTTGGATTACAAAAGGTGGGGAAAATGGGATTATATTATACTAGTTTAGAATAGAAATGAGATGTCATGAGATGAAATGAAATAAACCTGGGTTACATCATATTAGAACAGAGGTGAGAATACATGTAATCAGATTAGATCACTCTCTATGTGATATGATGTTACTGGATTACATTGGATTACATTAGATCACAAATGTTACAAAATGAGATGCAATTAAATTTGATTACATAAAATTACAATGGATCACAAAAAGTAATAGGATGGGATTACATTACATTAGAGATTAGATGAGACTGCATTTACGTTTTACATTAGATGAGATGGGATGAGGGTAGATTATATTACATAACTTTATATTATCTTAGAGATAAAAATGAAATGTAATGAGTAAATGAGATGAGACCAGATTATCTTAGATTAAACATGAGATGGATAAGAAGTAGATAAGAATGAAATGAAATGAAATATCACTGTACAGAAAATATAAAATAGAAACAAACAATGAAACAGAAATGAGACTTTAGTTCTGGTATAATGTCTGTATTTTGTCTGTTTTCCTGCAGAATCTGGCAGTTTGTTGGCAAAGACAAATGAAAATCGGTCTCTGCAGGATCGCCTCTGATATTCTACATCGGTCTGACATCCAGCTGCTCAGTCAGTGCCACACAAGCCAATTACTGTCCATCTGCTAACACTGTCCACAGATGACCTGAAATACACCCATCGTGTCTAACACAACAAAAACAGCAGAGCATGTGCGGCAGACTCGTCGGGATTTTCGTTAGATCAGCATGCTGTGAGGTCCAGGTTCTTACAGGCCGTTTTGGATTACAGGAAGTAACACTGAGTCACTAATCTTACTTCTTTCTGACTCAGACTGTTGAACTCAGAAATCTGATCTGGCACAAAGAGGCCCCCTGTTGTAAAGGGATCACTTCTTTCTTCCAAATGTTCCAAATTATTAGTGTGTAAAAGGCTGATATTGACCATGCAGGGTTTTTAAAAGTTTTTTTTTAAAGTATTGAGTCGAGTAAATCACACTGGATAAAATCACTCTCCCCACTCCAAGTGTTTTCACATTGTTCAGGAATATCTAGCCGAGAATGCCTGACACATGAGACAGCTGCCTCTGGCACGGTTTGGGCCGTACGTAATTTCAGAAGTAAAAAAGAATTGTTTTTGCAGATTTGTAGACTTCCCATATGACACAAGATTTAATTTGGAACATTGACTGGACATTCCACTGACTTCACCAAAATGTGTTTCATATGAAAACACTTTACGTAACCAGCTGGCAGGTTCGAGCTGCATGGAAACGAACATGGTGAAGTTACAGTAGTAGTGGTGGCAGCAGCTGGAGCGGGCCATGGTGGACTGTGGTTCTCTAAGGTTCTCTCACCGCTTCATCACGCTGAAAACTGTTTGATGAGCAAAAATAAAAGTTTTCAGAACTGCAGCTCGCAAACAGAGAAGCGGAGAGATACCTTTTTCTGTACTTGATCATCTTGACAGTGATTAGCAATGTGTAAGGAATGAACAAATCACTGCTCTGAAGATGGGCGGGACTGAATATGGACATTATTAAGGTGGTAAAGCTTTGATGGTCTGACTCTGTTTTCTGCGACATTTCCTGGACATCATGAAAGAGTAAATAATGTCAGGATGAAAAACTGCATGCTGTAATTTCTCAGCATTATCTTGCATCTACATTGATTTAATCTGTGACTCACTGTCATGAGACTTTTTGATGAATTAAGACGGAAAAAATCTGCATCTCGTTGTTGTTGAATGGCATTCAGCCCTCTGTGTTTCCTGTATTTACAATACAGTTATAATAAAGTTGCTCTTATGTTGTCTTGGTGCTGCTCTTTTTCAGGTGTGTGGTCCTTCACAAAATGCCATTATTTTATCATGGCTGATTATTCTGTTCAGATTAAAGTCTTGTCTCATTAGATTTTCATAAACATTCATGCATTTACACAAATGCTAAAATCCTGTTCTGGTGAGGTGGAAACCTCCCACATTGAACAAATGCTTCTAATTTAATGCAGTGGAATGGAGACTGCTGCCACCTTGTGTTAAATTTGGTCTGTTTAAATGAAGCATACAAGTGTAAAGTTGTCTGCTTGGCTTGTCAATACAATACAGTTAATCTACTGTAGTGCACTAAAATGGAAAGAAATCTTTGCCAGAACTTGTCATCATATAGAATCATCAGTCTCTTATTTTTGTACTTTTATTTTTTTCTGGGGGGAAAACAGCCAATGACTCATCATTACGTCATCATTAATTATTATGAAAATAAACTGTCATAAACTGTACGAGCTGTTTTCCAGGAATATTGAGTCATTCTTTTCTCTTGTAGTGATTATAAAATTACTTCATGAGGTTATCCCACTTCTTAATAAAGCGACATTCAACATAAAATTCCCAAACCTGTTATTTTATTGTTTTTAGATGTTATTTTTGTGAAGGTAACTTGTAATTTTCTTGTATTAGAATTATATCCAAAATGTAATCAGAAAAATTGATTATTTGTGCATGTATCACATCCCATGGATTCCTGATTATCATTTTGAGATGGCAAAATATCTGCTGACACTAGTGTTGGGGGAAAATGCTTTCTCAAGCACTGACTGAACCACATTAAAGCAATTATAGTCCCTAAAATGATTCATTGTTTTGAACCATATGAGCCAGTCAAAATGGTGACATCTGCTGGACAATTTCTGGTACTTGTTTTGTACAGATGGATGAAATGCAACACCTTTTGAAGCACCTGGAAGTCAAATTATAAACAAACTCACTACTGACATCAGCTGTCTTCAATAAAATTCATATTCTAAGAGGCAACTTTTTTTTTTTAATTACTTTGAATAATCAGTAATTACACCCCTTGTATGAATAGTTTTGTTTGTATCGTGTTAAATGTAAGGCAGTGTAAAAGAAAAAATAAACATGAAAAACAGTGCCCTCCAGTGGTCATATTTCGTAACTACAGCTGTTGGTTTGAGAGTTTTATTTTTAAAGTTTTAACCGGAAGTTTGAATATGCTATACTGTCTAACTTGATATTGCAGTTGTAGTTACCCACTGTGACCACTAGAGGGCAGACACGTCAACTAATGTGTTTCATAGACGTACACCATGGCGAGACCAACGACTTATGTTACTTATACTGCCCTCCTGTGGTGGTAGTAGGTCATTATATCTCTGTAAATAGGTTATTGAGCTATTTATAAAGCCGTCTATTGTAAAGTTTTACGAGACGTATTCCTATGCTGTTCTAAATTAACAACAAAGTGTTGAGTCTGGCGTGAGTGCTCCTGCCCTCTGGTGGTCACAACGAGTATCTAGCGTTACAAGTCTCTAGTGTCAAGTTAGAGAAGATAGCATACTTACACTTCCGGTGAAGGATTTCAAGATAAAACGTTTTAATTTAGACAGATGTGCGATGTAGCCAGCGCTAAAATCAGAAGTAGGGAAGATTCGTGATATTTTAGTATTCTGAAGCGAATCATACATCTTACTTCTGCTTTGAAGAGGTCTATTTGTGAGGAACCCACTGCCTACAGTGGAACAACACCACCGGACATTTCCTGACACCGGGTGGCGGTGTGTACCGTTACGTTTGTTAGCGAACTACTTCGATACAGAGAAGAAGAAGCCATCACGGCTCAGATTGTGTCATACTGTTAGCTTTAAGTCGGCAAACGTAAATT
>JAJHUR010075645.1:0-14903 GCA_027495735.1 Lutjanus campechanus | reverse complement strand
AGAATTATTCAAATTTGCAGAGCGTTTCACAGACAGCAGGCTCCTGTGTACTCTTTGTCCCTACTCGAGCGTGATATATTGGGATAATCAACATGCAGAACGTCTTTCTGTTGCTTTTTCCAAATGTTTCTTCACTGCCCCCATGTTTAAAGTAATTTCTGCACTGCTGCTATTATGGAAACATAAAGTTACACCGTGCGTCATCTAACATTGCCATTCAGCCATTTTAAGTTTTCTCTTTACTTTAACGGCCATGTTACAGACTGCTGTTACAGTGAAGAATACATTTTCCAGTTATCTCAACTGCATATGACTCAAGTGATTAAATAAATCCATGCCACCACCATTTTAAGTTTTTAAGTCAATTACTTTAATAAAAAAATAATGATTCTCCATTCAAGAGAAAGGGTTGCTATGACATACAGTGATTATATTAATAGAATGTATGTGTCACAGCGGTCCCTTTGAATTTGAGGTTCAGTACTTTTCTGATCAGGCCTCTGACAAGTAAGATCTATTATTATTATCAGTATCGTAACACAGCAGTGTGGCTGAAATTAGATGATGGTCATTAGAGGATGAATGAATTAAATATTGAAATATTAATTAGAAAAGTTTTTGATATTTATTTTCAGTTAATGAATTGTTATGTTAAGCGAGTAATAAAAGAAAAATTAGAATGATTAATAAATTAATCATTAGATTCCAGCCTGTGCCCCTTCGCTCTTTGTTGTTCCCTCTCTCTCTCTCCACCTATTGACGAATCCGGCAAACCGGAAGTCAACAAGCTGCCATTTCTGCAGTGACATCTCTCTTTACCTTTTCTTTTTATGTATGATACTTTTGACTACAATGTCTAGGAAGTCAGGTAGAACCTGCACAGTTCAGCTGCTCCAACAATTGTATCAAACTTCAAACTTTGGAAAAAAACAAAATCAAAATGCAAAGTACACAAACCTTTACTTCATGAAGAGACCGAACATTCCACATAGATTCTCTGAGTGTACAGAGGAGATGTTTTCAATAATATTAGCAGGAAGGAACATTATTCCTGAAAATCTTGAATACCTGATGAAAAATGTGAGTTCATATAGTATATTTTGTAATATATATTTCACAGTATGTTTCTTTTCTTCTCCATTATCCCTTTTCTGGCTATTGTCACAACCAATGTTAAAACTGCTATATAAAATAAAAATTAAAAAAAACATTAATATCGTCATCCTAAAAGGTACCTTCATCAGATACTGTGGGTCAATGCAACTATCCATGCTGTCACTGTCAGCAGGCAACAGCAGACATGGTGTCTGAAAGAGAACATCAGACATGCGAGAGCTCACAAGAGTGAACATCTGAACCAAAAACCCTGAATAATCTCGTGAGAGTCTTGCAAATTTTTGGGTTCCCTTCTTGACACGACCAGCAGACACAGAGAGTGACAGACACGACGTGCCGCAAACCGGTCAACGGATTTGTCTATATTAAAGGCAAATAAGTAAAAAGTAAAAAAAAATATTTAAAAAGAAATAAAATGTCAAAACTATAAACAGTAGTATCCCTCAACCTGCTGGGTTAGTCAGTGAGCATTCAGCAATGAACTGGTTGATCTTTCTGTCTCTTTCAGCACCATTAAGTCCTGTCGCAGACCTATCATATATGACAGGTTAATAAAAAAAAAGGATTCTACTGCGGCAGGTAATTTCATGTTTTTTGTGGAAAAACACAGCTTTATCTGGTTGTTAGACCAGAATAGTGTTGGACATTTTAGCCTACATGTCACTGCACTGAATTATCAGCTGTCAGTTTTTTTATCCCACCCTGTGTTAGACACCACAGTGTCAAGCGGCAAGAGGCATAGAGGTGTCATAGAGATCACCCACTGAAAAAACACACACAAGAAGACAAAGGTGCTAACACACATACACACAGGCTCATCCTAACATGAGGCTGAAGTCCCATACACATGCACATACACATATACTGCGGGCTATATACACGTACACACAGACTCCCAGATCAATGTCGTGTTCAGCCAGATGGAACAGCTAAGTCGCTGGTATTAGATTCTGTCTCCTTGCAATAAATACACAAACAGCAGGTGAAGGACACACACATACACACACACACACACACCTACGTGTTGAAACAGTCCTCCAAACTAATCTGGCATCATATCAAGCCAGAGCTGATATTTGGCAATGTGGATATATTAATTTGTTTTTCTCATCGAACCCCATGTCGGAAAGGGAATTAAGTGAGGTGGAAAAACAACAAGCCAGGTCACATGATTTTCTTCATGCCGGGGTTTTTCGGTGCTTGTTATTTTTGAAGGGTCTCTTTTGCTCAAGGTTATAGTTTTAGGAGGTAAACAGCTCAGTGGTCTGGAGGTGTTGAAGCAGCATCCTAGAACAAAGGGGTTGCCATGGTGTGGAGGAGGATCGTATCCCTTTTAACTGAGTTTTTATGTAACAATTCAACCAAAAGGTTTTTAATCACAGAGATTTCAAAGTTTAATGCTTGTTAAATATAAACATGTAATTATTTTCTATCAAGACTATTGGTATTAGCCTAACATTTGCTGAACAGTGGCCACTGTGGTTAAAAAAAATAAATCAAATAAAATAAATGTATGTGCTATAATTTAGCACAAACAGGGAACGATCACTGTCTATTGTCACCAGTTGCTGAGGTGAACAGGGCTGCCATCATGCTAGTTAGCTTAGCATGCTAATTAGTGTAACATGGTGTTTTGTTGTTTGGTTATTTGGTGACTTAGCTAACCAGCATGCTAAGCATGGTAGCTGACAATAATTGGTTGTTGCTTGGTGCATATAATGTATATATGCGTGTGTGTGTGTGTGTGTGTATGTGTATATATATGTATATATATATACATATATATATATAATTAAGATAAAGAGAGATGACTGACCTTGTTTGCAGTTTGAGGTGTCCTGTCAACAGTTTTACAGACATCTCTTTACTGAGAGTGGCTTGTGCAGGAAAATGGTTTTTGGGCCAGTGGGGATTTTTTTTTTGCTGCAGTACAGCGAGCGGCCAATTGAAAAGAACTGGCAGCAGGGCTGAGCAGCAGTGTCCTGTCTAGTTCTATTATGAGTCTATGATTGTTAGTTGCATGTTGTTTGCTAGCATGCTGTCAACAGTTGATGTAGACAAGAACATGTCTTGCTACAGAGAGCTTAGTTTAACGTGTGGGTACAGATATAAAGGGGCTGGTTCTGGGATCCTGGAATACACTGCTGACCCTCGTTGGTGTCGTGGGCCCGACCGAAGGAAACACCAGTGATTGAGAGGGTTTCCACCTGATGACCTTGCATTCCTATACAGACACAAATCCATATTGAAACCACGCTCTTTTTCTGATGAATCAGGTCGGACATAATTCAGAAAAGTTTGTCATGAGAGTGGGGTTTCTTACCAGTGACTGTTGGTAGGTCTTATGCAAACAGATATAGGCCTGCAGTCATGGTGGATGGACAATTAAGGGGGCTTTGGCGTTTACATGGATTGCCAAGGCAGGGCCAGGCAAAGTATGGGCAGTTGGGTCAGCCAGTGTCTGAGCAGATACAGTGTCTGCTGAGGATCAAGCTGCCAAATATCTACGCTTTGCTTGGGTGAGAGTGGAATTTAAAGGAAACTTAAATTCACAGCACTGTCAGGGTTAGAAAATGGTGTCACCTGTCAGAGGGCCCAGTAGATTTATGACAGCACAGCCTGATACACATTCTTCAACATCGGTTAACATCAATACTGGACTTCCATAAGAAGTCCAGTATTGATGTCAAACTTTTGCCACATTTTGCTGTGTGCCAATAACAGCATACTAACAATATCAGTTGTACAGCAATACTGTGTGTATCTAATACTTGCTAACGTTAGCTAACATTAGCCACCAGACGCTACTGGTCACACCCAGTGTTGGTTGTAACGCGCAACAAAGCAGCGTGTTAGAATACACAAATTACTTTTCTGTTGTAACGAGTCATTTAACACGTTCGTTTTTCAGTTTAAGTAATCAGTTGGTTAGTGGAGTTCACTAAGTAGATGGGATAAGTGAGGCTGTCAATGAGCAGGCTGATCTTTGTGTGATGCCTTTCAGGCTGTGCAAAAAGCAACAGGATTAAACAGGTTTATGTTTATGGTTTATGGTTCATGAATTATTTCAGCGCTTCTGTGACAGCATGATGGAAGAGGTTCCAGCTATGATTAACGTTGTATAAACTCTTTCAGATGTTACCAAACTATCTACAGCTACAACAGAAAATGCAGTTAGTTATCAAAAGCAGGAAGGTATCTGCCTTGCAATAAATTTATTTAGTTAATAAGTTAATCTGAAAATAAAGAATCTCAAAGAAAGATGAGTTATGAGCCTTTTAATGTTTTTATGATTTTATCTGATAAAGAACGTTACTATTCATGTTTGTTTGTTAGCTGGCCCCCGGCCTTGTATCTCTAGCTTATATCAGTCTTTATCACTCTTGTTTTACCCCCATGCACACCACTTGTGAGAAAGTGGTGAGAAAATCCGCAGCTTGATACATCTGCTGTGCCTACAGCAGTAAAAGATGCAAAACTGTGATTGGACAAGTGCTATTTGGGGGAGGGGCTTGGCCAAGGGCCAATAATACAGAATTAGTTTACCAAGATGTTTATTAAAATAACCTAGGGCTGGGCAATTTTGCATATCATTATATTGTGATATGGCATAAGTTTTGTCTTTTCCTGGTTTTAAAGGCTGCATACAGTGAAGTAAGTGATGTAATTTTCTGAACTCTGTGTATTTGCCTTCACGCACTCAGTCATATTTTGTGAAAGCAGCTACTGTACAATATTGTTGCAATATCGCAGTATTTGGTCAAAAATATTGTGATCTTTACTAATTTTATCACCTCGGCTGCTTCCATTCCATGGAGAATACAAAATGTTGTCAGTCACAGCCTACATGATCAATAATTATCAATACTGAGCGATATGAAACTTCACTATTGTGATGAGTTTTTCAGTTGTATTGCCCAGGTCTACAGTAACCTAATTATATGTAAAGGAGTAAGTTGTACCTCATATGTTTTGTTCAGTTCTCAGTTAGTGCCACTTTGTTGTCTTTGCTCTTCACAGACATTGTTGGCTGATTTGGTGTCTGTTGCCAGTATCCACACATACAGCCAAAGGGATTGGTAAATTAACACCAGTGAAGACTGTGATATTATCACGGGACCAGGGTGTTTTTCCAGTCAGTTACATCACAGCATGTGGAGAACAGAACAGAGAGAAAAAAGGCCAAGCAAGTGAAGGTCAAAGGGTCAGACAAATAATTTACTGTGTGTTCTTCTGTCAGAGTGGATTCAACCTTGTATAGAAGCCCTGAATCACCGTATGGAACCGCATGGAATAATGTATGAGACCATGAGGCTGGCGTGCTTTGTGTTTTCCTCAGTAGTCTGTTATACAAGTGCGCACACAGAATGTTAGCTCTAACCAGTGTGTGTGCGTGTGTGTGTGTTTGTGTGTGCACTTTCCCCAGCTGTGCAGCAGAGATTACAGATGGCTCTCAGTACTTTGTCCTGTTGATGATCACAGATGGAGTGATATCTGACATGGTCCAGACCAAAGAGGCGGTGGTCAATGTGAGTAAACAAACACACGCACGCACACACACACACACACACATGCATGTGTAAACAAATACACACAGAGAGACTGGTGGACAGAAGTGCTTTTCCCTCAGTTACTCCATCCTCTTGTCTTTTTTTGCGTGGGGGGGTAAAAAGCTCCATTATATCTGTGAAGAATGATGCTTTTTGTGATGTCTGAATAAAAACAGCTCGGAGCGTCCCAGCAATCAGCATCCTGTGATAAGCAATACCTCAGGAATGAAGCACCAATACCAAAATACAACGCGGATTTTCCCTTCGAGATTCAAGACAAGCAGAGGAAAAGGCATTTTTTTTCTCTCACTGTGACTGATGTCGCTTTTGTGAAGAGGTCAACAGTTGTTTCAATAACCTGTCAAATGAATGTTTGAGATGTGCCTGATCCAATTAGGGCGACTCTGAGTGATTTTTCGCATGACAGGCAGTGGAGAATATTGAAATTGAAGTTGTCTGTCATTTTCTGACTCTTAATTATCTTACATGTGCAGTGTAAAAAAAAATAAAAAACTTAGGTGAAGTCCATTTGATACTAGTCTTCTTTCCAGAGTAGTCTCACAACTTGAGGGGATATTTTGGAATTTGGAATTTTAGAAGGAGGGTCAGCATTTGGAGAGATATGGAGAGATTAGTTTACTATTGGTAAGTACCTCATACAACCCTACATCAAATAATCCAAACCATCCCTTTAAGGTTTTGAAGATTAAGGTACAGTAATCTGGTTGTTCTCAACTGGACTGATTGTTCATTGTCTTTCCTGTACAGGCAGCATCACTTCCCCTTTCCATAATTATCGTGGGTGTTGGACCGGCTGAGTTTGATGGTGAGTTTTCCGTTTTAGAAGAGGGACCAAGTGTGCCCACATCCAGACAAAAATATTCAAGTGCAAGGCAAAAAAAAATCACTCGAGGGTACAGAGGAGAGAAGTCTACGCACTGTTAGGCTCCAAATAAATATTTTTAATTCTCTTCAAGGACATTCCCCTAATAGGCAACATTTTGATCTACAAGATCCTCCTTGGGACATAATTTTTCATGTCAAAATGTCTCTGTCATGACAGGAGACAGGGTTGCACTCAATGACAAGAAGTCACTTTATTCACAGGGGACAGAACGTTTAATCAGTGTCAAAACTTTGCAGCGGATATGCCCCTGTAATTCATGTTCAGTTTAAAATAGTTTTAAAGGAAAAGTTAAAAGTTATTTTTTATTTACAATAAATATGTGAGAAATATGAGGAAACTGCTAATGGAAAAAAAAAAATCTATTACTGTGGTCAACAGGAAACGCTTTTAACGTGTAACATGTTCACTAGTTTTGTCACTAGTTTTTGTGATGGTGTGTTTATGGGATGTTGGGAGCAGAAGTCTGTTTTTTTCCTACTATATTGCTTTGTAAAACTGCAGCATGTTGGTGAGTGAAATGTTCAGTTTTTTTGGTTTTGGTCATTGCTCAAAGCCTTCACTTCACTTCACTTCACTTCACTTTGGATTGTATGAGGAACTTATCCATAGTCAGTGTATCACTGACAATTACTGACAATAGATTGTGGTGGGCGTGCCTCCAGTTTGGAGAAGCAGCTGGAGTACCAGCACAGAGGCTAAGTAAAGTACTGCTGTGGACAGGATCACTAGTAAAGGGTGGCTAAAATACATTTTGCTGCTGACCCTGTCCACAGAAGTACATTGTGTAACTCTGCTGGTACTCTTCTCTGCTTCTCCAAACTGAGAGCGTGTCCACCGCCATGTCCACTGTACTGTAGTTAATACAATGACTATTATAAGTGCCTCATACATCCCCACCTCAAAGAATCCAAACTATGCCTTTAAGGTATGGCATTACACATGGAAAGACAATCAGCTACTTAACAATCAGTGAGCATCCAGCACTGGGACAAGGCAGATGGAAGATGGAAGAACCTAGTTCACCATAACAGCTGTGAACAATGTTCCTTTTTCACATATCAAATGTTAATACACATTCTTATCAATGATAGACAATATACAGTCAAACAGTCGCAGCAGTATCACTAAGTGGCTATATCTAAATATAAAGGAGGAGGGATTAGTAGATATCTACAACCTTGTAAAAGAGATTATTTAGGATCTAAGCACACACTGTGGAAACTAGGCAAGGAGACCTTCATTAAACAGTAAACCAAAGGCAAAAATTACAGACAGACTGCTGGATTGTAATGACATTCAGGCTATTTGGTTGTAAAGTTTTAAGGGTGTATAAAAGTCCCTTTACGCCACTTGAGGTTATTCTGCTATGTTTTTCTGCTTGACAGTTCCTCTATTTATGAATGTGTATTAGCATCTGATAATGTGAAGAAATTTGTTGAATTGTAATGTTCGCTTCACTGGTGAGTAGTTTTCACACTTTTCCTTGTTCCAATGCTGGATGTTCATTGATTGTTACGGAGGTGATTGCCTTACCAAATGCGATGTCAGTCACCTTAAAGTGGATCATCTGTGTGTTTGTTATTCATGAGGCTTCTCTACTGCATGACTGTGACGTTAATGAAGGCACGGGCATTGAAAATTGTTTTGTCTCCTGTATAAAGTGACTACTTGTCATCAAGCGCAAACTTTCACTCCTTTGTAATTATTTGTCAACATAATGAGGAAAACACACCAGGAGTAAAGGAGCACATATTTTTTTTAAATTAATGAACATACTGTATATGGATTAAATAATTATGACTCTTCTTAATCAGGATTTTGTTTTTGACAATCCTTGTATGCAAAGTATGAAATATGTGAAGCAACTGACTTTTGGTAATTATCTTTCCAAAAGCGAGCAGCAGCTGTCAGACACAATTAAAAGATCAGTATCATCTTTCCATTTAACCAATAAATTGTTTTTTTTTACCACATTGGAGGAGTGCAATAACATATTAGTTTGTATAAAGCTGACATGGCAAACTTGTCACCAGCAGTAACAGACATGGAGCAACATTAACATTCAACAAGTCCAGGTCCAGAATGAATTGAAACAGTGAAGTTGCAGTTTGTAAAATCAAACCAATGAGTTGAAAGATGCTGCAAAGTTCTGCTGAGCGGAGGAGAACTGCACAGTCAGGTGATTGACTCTTAGATAAGCCCCACTGTTGCTGCTGCTGTTGCTGTTGTCAAGCTTCCCATTCTTGCACGTATGCAGTTATAATGATAACGATGGTAGATTTACCACAAGATTCATTTTTGAAACAACAGGCCCTTGATTTCAAACAGAAACTTGTTGGTGATCTTTGATTTTATCACTGGCAGATCGTATCAGCTGTAGCTAGCTAATTAAGCTAACTTTAGTTCAATGAGTTGGTTTTTAATTAAACTTTTATTTAACCAGGAAAGCCTCATTGAGATTGTCTTCAAAAGTGTCCTGGCCAAGACAGGCAGCAATGACAATGAGTTATAGACAAATAAGATAAGACAGAATACTACAAAATATATTTATGATTTCAAATACTATAGTCTACTAATAATCTAATCATTTAAAAGATTAATCTTAAAAAATACTTAACTAACTATATGTCTACAAATATAATAAATAATCCAAAAGTCCAATCCAGTGGAATGAAACTAACATATCGGTAATCTCAAACAAGTGGGTAAAACTTGTTGACGTTTGCTTAGAACTTCCCCAGATCAATTCAAATCCAGCAAATCCAGTATAAAAAAGCAGGCCAGAGCTACTAATGTCATCAAGATGTTGTGCAATAGCTCCACAAGTCCTAGTCTCTGTGGTGTACCTTTTCAGTGCAGTCTTGCAACACCAGACAAATGGAGATCTCGCCATATACTGATCGTCTGGGGATTTCTAAAGGCAAGTTAGTTGCTCGACTGGTGGCGAGTGCAGCCGCTAACAAACCGATGCCCCTTACATTATTTTCAAGGACACACCTTAGAAGAAACAATGCTCTGCCTTCTTTCTCCTCTGTAGTGAGCACATCATGTCTCCATCCTAGTATGAAGAGTCAAAAAGCTAAAAACTTGAGGTTGGTTCAGCAATGCAGTTTTTTTTTTAACTTTCTAATTGTTTCAACAAAGTTTTAGCAAGAAACGCTGCAAGATTGTCCCACTGAGCAAAGTGTTTAGAGACTGACCTGTGAGTCTACTTTCAATAAGACTTATAGCTGAGCAGAATTTGATACTCAACCACAGGAAGCAGCGGCTATGGGAAACAACGTGCACTGAATGCATTTGAAATGTAAACAGTTTTAATTAGATTCAACAACCTTGACACTGCAAAGACACAACTCTGTGATGTTTTATTTCAAAGGCAGCAATCGACTTTGGCCTTGACTTTTCTCAGACTTGATGAGCCTCTTGTGAGCAAACAGGAAACCACCGCAGCAGCTCTATCATAGTTGGTTCTTTATATACAGTCTGCTGTTACCCTTCCCAGGAGAGCTGCAGCAGAAAGTCACTGGGGTCAAGTGTGCCTGCATCTTACAGGCCACAGATCAATGGCTTTTTAGAGGGGACTGTTTGTGTTTGTGTGTGTCGGTGTGTGTCAGTCTGTTACTGCTCAGCAGAGTGTGATGACTTATGCCTCATCATTGTGTTGGATGGCCCATCATTTTCTACTTGTTTAAGCAATCGAATGGTGGAATTGGTCGTGAAAGCACTCGGGCGTGTTTAGGGGTCACAAGGCCATCCCCAGTTAATAGCACCTCAGAGTATTTGTGTGTGTGCGTGTGTGTGTGTGCGCGCGTGTGTGTGTCCACACCTTAGCGCCAGGTCTAATTGCCTTTGTTTGTTATTTGCTCTGTCTTGAGTCTCTGCACTCCATTTCTGAACATGTTTGTGTGTGAGTGTATTTAGGACCTGTGTTTTTTTGTTTTTTTCTGGTGGAAATGAAATGCACTGGCAGGGTGCTGCAGAGCGCTGGGATGAAGCACCTGTGCAGTTAAAGCGACAGTGCAGCCCCAAAATCAAAATTAAATATTTTTGATTTGTAGTACTATTTATCCATCTAGATTTTTATGGTGTAAGTTGAAATTTGGAGTTATGAGCCATAGAGAGGTCTGCTTTCTCCTCAGTATAATGAGACTAAATGGCACTTGGCTTGTGGTGTTCAAAGCCCTAAAAACTGCATTTGGAAAATTCAAAACCAGTGTCTCTCCAAACATCATGACCATGACCCAGATACTCACGATAATCCAGAGACCTTGTTGAGAGCAGATTCATGCACAAACTATTTTCTTTCTGCAGTAGAATCTATTGGAACTGTTTTAGAATCTACCAGAATGACTTTGTTTCTGCTAGGGTCATGACTTTTTGAAAGAGGTTGCTTTTGAATTTTTTCAAATGAATTTTTTGGTGCTTCGAGAGCTTCAAGCTGAGTGCCATTTAGTCCCATTATATTGGAGAGAAGTCAGACATCTCTACTGCCAATATCTCCAAAACTCTGCAACTCACACCAAAAAAATCTGGATAGATAAGTAGCACCACAGGCCAGGGGAAAACGTGGGTTGTGTTTTTATGACAAAAATGTCTTAAGCATTACCCCTCTGTTTCTTATTTGTTTCTATTTGACTTTTTTCCACCATAGACACCAACCAGATGCTTACTCTTATATGGCCCTTATCCACACACATGTGTAGACTTGGTTTGGCTCAGTGTGGTGGGGATTTGCATCTGGCTTCCCCACTTGAAGAGCTTTTCTTGAGTCGAGCAGCTGTAAAAAGCTGGTTAACCACACTTAATTTCTGATAAATTCTTAACAATAAAAGTCCTCTGATACATTTCCATGAGCAGTAACGAAACATGCCTCCTATACAGCTGAAAGCTACATGAAACAGTAAAAGAAAGCAGACAAAGGAAAAGAACTAAAGTTCAAACCACAGAGGTTCAGTTAGAAGCTACAAAAGTACTGAGAGCGGAACACAGACTTTCTTTCATGTGCTGAGTCTTGGCTCTCCAGTGCACATCAGAGAAAAATAACACAAACAGGCATCAGCTCCAGAGTTCAACATTAATGTTGGGTCACAAATCTACTGGCCTTTAAGTCAAGTTATCAAATAACAACACAAACTAAAGTTAATTTCCATGTTTAATCTGAGGCTGCAACTTCCATAAAATGTCAGAAAGTGAAAAATGCCCGTACCAAGTTCAAGATGATGTCTTTAAATGTCTTGTTTTGTCAGTCCAACACCCCAAGATATTGAGTTTAATGTGATAATAAATGGAGAAAAGAAGGAAATCTCCATATTTGATACGCTGAAAACAGCATGTTTGTATTAAAAATGACTGAGATGAGATGATTCATCCTTTTTTACCACTTTCCCTGACGGGCAAGTTAGTCGCTGCGTTTACTTGCCCAATATGGCATTTTATTTGCATGCAAGCAGGCAAGCCTTATTTTTGAGCCCTGAACTCTGTGCCTTTCTTAAAAGTTAAGATATTTTCAAAAAGAAGCACTCAGCGGGGCAACACAAAAAAGGCAAAGTGCTCAGAAAACAATTGAGAACGATACATGGACACAGGCTCTTTAGCTCCAAGCATCAAGCATGCCACTTTCAGTTCTAGTTTGTCCACAAACATTTTCTGGTTCTGTGTGTGGCCGTTTGCTCACGTTGTGCTCAGCCAGTGTCAAGACTTCCCGCCTGTTTGGTGTTTTTGCCAGAAACAGGATACACAGTGTTGTGCAGGTGCTGTTTTTGAAGACCTCACAGAATGACTCTGAATATCCATCAGAGCACAATTTGGCCGTAGTTGAAACGTCCGTCTGAAAGTGCTCCTGTAGCTACACTTTTAAGCTGTTGAGATTTCCCCTGGAGTGGCAAGAATTATTTTGATTTTCTGACCTATGGTGTAATTGTGCATCATTTTTGCCTAACAAATGACATTTTTTTAATGCATGAACCATTCTCAGCTGAATACCTGTTCTTTTTTCCCCATGCTGTGTTCTGCTTCAGCAATTACTGTATAAAAATACAGAGGAACAACCTGTACCTTCTTTATATTCTCCCTTGGTGGTTCCAGTATTGAGTCATCCTCTCTGTCCTTTTAGCTATGGAGGAGCTGGATGGAGATGAGGTGAGGGTGTCCTCCAGAGGACGTCTTGCTGAGAGAGACATTGTACAGGTACGCATCTTAATTCTATTTAACTTCGCAGGTTAGACAGCAGCGTGTTTCTGTCAACAGCAGCAGCATGGGGGAGTTCTCCCTAAAGGCAGATGGCTTACATTCATAACACACAGTCAAACACACAGTGGGGACTGCCTCATACAATATGCATTATCCTTCTATAGTGGGCCACTGAGCAGTGTCATGCTCTCTGATTCTGGTTTAACTTGTCCACACAGCTCAAATGTCCACCCATCCAAATCAGTGGAAAAATCAGTGAAAAAGGCTGTTAGTGCCCCAATATAAAAACCACAGTTTTGATTCATATACAGTATGATAAAAGATAAATAAATGTTTTTTTAGATTAGTAAAATTACTACATTACTGGATTATCCAGAGGCTTGTGTAACCAGCTAGCTTCAGGCCGTCCTGTCTCATAATACCACTTTGTAACTCAAGAGGTGATAGTGAGTCACTGCAGCGTCCAGTCTGCCCTGGGTCCACAAACACCGGGGTGGTTTTCTTGCCAGGTTTGGCTTCTGCTGGCACCCTGGGACTGACCTCGCAGTAACCCCTGCTCAGGCTTCCATAGTTGGGCACTGATTGATGCCCAGCCTTCCTCTCGTTCCTTTCCTGTTTCACGCCTTGCCAACATGTATTTCTGTTTGATCTGATTGATTGATTTGGAGTCCTGGCTCAAGCTCCTATAAATCACCCCTGCATTGTATTCCCTGTCGTCAAACTGGACTCCACCAGTCTTGGAGGTTGTTGTTGGTCTTGATTTGGCCGTGTTCACTGGGAGGCTGCCAAGCCCTGTTCCACTGCCTGCTGTAGTGCCCATTTCAGTGCCACTCTCTGCCAGCTTTCACCGCTGCCCCCACCACAAGCCCAGGTCTGAAAACCTCCTCCATTCAGCAGTCCAAAGCTCCTGTGGCAGCAGTGTAAATACCAACACTCACCCCGTGCTCCAAGGTCCTGTTCCAGGTATAATCAGCTATAAAAAGGCTGCTACCTGCACAGCTAATAGAGCAAACTAGCTAATGACAGCTACAGTTTGCAGAAGTTAGTGGTTACTATGTTGACATGCTGCTCCCTACTTACATGGAGCAACTCAGAGTTAAAAAATGAAACAACCTGGAAGTGCCAATTACTGCAGTTTGTCAAATGGCCACTCAAGGCTGTTTCCAAAGTGAGTCAATCCCCATATTAAAATAGCCAACTTTACAGCAGTAATAAATATGTTTACAGTCTGTAACCAAAAACAGTTTTAGTCTGTGCAGCTAATTCCTGACAGCTATATGAGGGGTGTATTTGTAAGTAACTCACCACTTTAAATTTGTATTAAGGCTTAAAATTATACATAATTAAGGGTGTTTTGAGTGAAAGGTAGCTGCTAGCCACTAGGGAACTGCTTCTTTCAACTGGCTAAGATCCACTCACGCTCCTCCCACTTGCGCCAAGTAAGGTACTGCCAAGATGGTGACAGCCAAAGCCACCACACTGAGCTCCACAACGGCCCTTCAGAAACCTATGGGTGATGTTACAAAGGCTCCGTCCACTATTTATTTTACAGTCTGTGATTTGGAGTATGAATTTGACAGGTAGCCAGTTCTTACATATTGCACCTTTAAGGTTTGATTAGGTTTGGGCCAGCTAGACCATTCAGTTCTTATTCTACCAAACTGTAATATGAAAGATAACTGGCATAACTTGTTTGGACTGTTTGATGAATAGAAAAATGCTGAAAAATGAAGAGAAAAGTGTGTGGAAATGTACCGCTCTTTATATTTTTTTAAAACATGTTGCACTCTTCACTCTCTGTATAAGAATAATGAAACTAAAGTGTCATTTACTGTCCAACATCACTGGCTAAAAATCTGTTGTAAAACAGAAGTTGATCCGTGTGTCCTGGAATAGGAGAGGTAAAAAGAAAAAGTGGAGTGCTCTGCGGCAGTGTTAACACTCTGTCTCCACTAATGGAGAATACCCTCTCTGCTACAACACTAGCACTCATCATTATCCACAACTCTGCACCGGCACACGTCTGTTGAAATGAAACAAGATCCTCACTTCGAAGTGATCCCTGCCACAGCCGCGGTCATTTGATTATTTTCACGAAACAGGTCACACTACTCAAATCTTTCAACACAAGCTGATCATGG